>JAODXP020007639.1:0-80730 GCA_027497455.2 Sardinella longiceps | reverse complement strand
ACCTCTGGACCAGACTGAATTCTGTACTTGCACAGGTCTCATGAGCTTTTTGGAGTTTGGTCTTTTTTGCCCTAAACCATGTTTGAAAATTAATTGTGATGGAATTGGGCCAAACACCCTCCCAATTCTTTATTATAATTTTAACAATAATTTGATCTTTCAAGAAAAGTAAGTTTGGACCTGATACATTACCTCAGCTTTTTTGGAATATGACACTGAAGTTGGGCAAAAGAGAGACTTATTGTAAAATATAAGTCTTCTATCTCTAAAACTGGGGCCCTGACAATTCTCAAATTTTAATTTTGCCAGGCCAAATTTTGGAAGATGTATGAGTACCTGCCATCGTAGGTTATCCTTCAGCTATAATCCTGACATTTCATTTCTGGAGGCTATAACTAACAGATATTGACTGTTGAAATTTTTAAGGCTACAGGTGAGATGGTTTTCCAGATATTGCTGTTTAAAAACAGCCATTCAGAGTATGATGCAAAAAATAAATGCAAAAAATTATTCCTTGTAAAATATTTGTTATATAAAAACTATTGATGGTATGAACCTATTCTGGATTCTTACTATTAAAAAATGTATCTTTTTACTAGATTTTTTTCAGGAAATTCTGAGATGTTCAGGCTGGAGGCATTAGATGAAATGAGACAGAATGACCCATGAAACATACTTTCTGGATGCACTGTATATTTGCGTGAATTTTTTGAGTTACAATGACATTATTATTATTACTATTATTATTATTATTATTATTATTATTATTATTGTCATATGGAGCAAGTCGAAGATAGTCAAGTGTGTTTGTTGATTTCACACAAAAGGACCTATTTGTAGCAGACAACTCACATTGTATCAGACTGTGGTGGGTTACTTCCCAACATCGGTGAATGTTCCTGGGAATGGTCACTCTGTGTATTTGTTCTGGTTATTGAGTAAAAACAGCATAAATTTCATCTATACTCATCCAGCATACATTTCATTCATACTCTCTCTCACACTCTTTTGTTTTAAACAAATGGCTAAATTTAAAAATAATGTACAATACTGAGCCAAGCCATCATTTCAGCATGCTTCAAAGCCACCGCCATCATACCCAAGAAATACCCAGGCACAACATTGAAAAGCTTTGGAAGGCTGGTCAAGGCCCATATAGCAGCCTAGCCGCAACACATGACCCATTCCAGTTTGCATATACCGTCCATAATAACACAAACAAATACAGTACTTCAGAAGTCCTTTAAAAGGGTCTGTATCCGGCAAATCTTTTAAAGTCAAATTGTATGGAATTGTACATGAAAAAGGCTATTTCGGAAAGAAAAAAAAAATTCTCTAGCTCCATCTAAACCCTTTAATCGTTGTTGCAATCGTCTTATCTTTTTTGTGAAAATCCTGTGCTCCGTCCTCCGTGTAGCTTTCCACCAATCAGGGAGGAAGGGATTTAAGAGGCCGTTGAGGGGTGTAGTAGAGACAGGGAGGGGGACCAACGAGTTGTATGATTTTTCTTTTTTTCTTTTGCCTAAATCTTGGAATCACATAGACTTGCCGAATACAGCTTTAACCACCTCTGTAGCTAATACAAAGTTTCACTCATTATTTTTGCATGACTTTTGTGAGGTACAACGATATCACTATTATGATGTCATATGGAGCCAGTCCAAGATGGTCAAGTGGAACACATTTGTTGATTCCACACGAAATGACCCATTGTAACAGACAACTCACATTGCATCAGACTGTGAAGGGTTACTCCTCAACTCCTGTGGCATTTCAAAGGAACAGTCACTCATAGAGAAAGAGTCGGACACTGAAGACCATGGTCTTGGTGTCTGTGTTCTGGTTAATGAGTAGAAACAAAGCAACAGCATATGTCATCCATACACACACTCTCTCTCTCTCTCTCTCTCTCCTCCTCTCTCTCTCTCTCTCTCTACACACTTTTTTCAAACAAATGGCTGAATTTAAAAATACAATACAAACACACTACACAAACAGACCTGTCAGTCACAGGTTTCTACCAACACACCTCTGAGCCAAGCCATCATATCAGCATGCTTCAAAGCCACCGCCATCATACTGCTACCCAAGAAATCCCCAGCCACAACATTGAGGCGGCCCATAGCAATCAGTCCCATCATGAGGAAGTGCTTTGAAAGGCTGGAAATAACATGCAGCCTACCGGCCACATTTGACCCATTCCAGTTTGCATATCGTCACAAATGCTCCATTGATGATGCCACAGCAAGCTAGCAACAACACAAGCCCCAGTTACATGGACATTTCTAATCAGATTGTTCTATTCCGAATAAACTATTCTGATTGAAACGTGTGTTTACATGCAGAATGATTCTATTCTGATCAGTTACATTGGTCATGTGTCGTAGGCGCACATTTAGCCTCTTTTAAAAATCACTTCAAAATGACAATCAAAGACGTCTTTTCTGTGCGGCTAGGAGGTAACTAACTGCGGGTAACTCATCACACTGAAATAGATGAATTTTGGATGAGGTGAGCAGAAAACTGCAGTTGTATCATCAGACTAACATCGCTGTTACCTTGGTTAACAGCCCACAAAGTCCCAAACTTTATCGCAGTTAGCTAAATGTTGTGGATGATCACGGCGGCAGTGAAATGGCAATCAGAAGCTTTTATTTTCGTGAAATACAGGCTTGTTTATGTTGAAAGATGAGTAGTGAGCATGCGCTGTAAAAGTCTATTCCGATCGAGCGTTTACATGAATTGTTAAAAGACGACCGGAATAGAATAAACCACCCCTTCTATTCGGAATAGAATTTTATTCGGAATAGAAAATCTATTCCGGTCAGGGTGTTTACATGGGTGATTTCTATTCTGATTGAGCAGTTACTCCGTTTCTATTCCAATTAGAATTGTCCATGTAAACCTGGCTACATTTGCATGTGGATGCTGTTCATCAACCCCGCTAAGCAACTGGCTACAGAACTTTCTCAGTAAGAGACCACAAACAGTGAGAGGTGACAAAAACACAATCACTGATGACCTGATCTGGACAACACTGTAGCTTCGAAAAGGTATAGGTGGCTCAATTGGTCATTCCACAGTATTCCACAGTGTCTGTGCTCATGGACATTGGGGAGAAGCAAAAATCCATGCAAAAAAGGTTAATCTAGGCACTCCAAAAAAGAGATCAGAGAGGAAGGTTAAAAGCCTTTAATATAACATGGCTATGTCAAAATTTATAACAAGCCAACATGATTCAACCCCACAATGGGTCTTCCCCTGAGGAGCTTATGACATTTTTGTCAGAGTTACTGGAATAATCAAATCATGGAAAATTTATTTTAAACTAAACCCAAGTAGGCAAGCGGGTTAGCCTGGCGAATGCCAAACTAAAATCACAAGTGATATTTAGTCTGGGGACATACCTATTGCATTTCTCGTAGCGGAAGCATCGTTTACAATTGTCCATAGCCGTTTATTGGGCGCTACGAATGTCTATCATAGCGCCTGTACATACCTCGGAGCCAATACCAGAGCCACCACGTGACGTAAAATGCAATCGAGGGCCGTACAAATCCCTTTTTTTCTGCGATTGGATACCGAAAGCAGGCGAGAAAATCAGCCATGGTCACCATGCTGCTTTGCAGAGTGAAATGAAATGAGCGCACAAAGAGAGCATGGGAACTCCCAGGCTACTAATTAGCTCAAATCTAATTAAATCAGTGCAAATTTGCATACATTTTAAAGCAAAAAGTTCATGAAAGTTCAAAGTTCATGAATTTGAAATGACCCGGTCTTTCGGCACCCAAAAAAAAAAACACCATTGTCATTTTCATTAGGAACTGAAAAAGAGCTTTAAACAGCTTCAGTGGGAGTTTCTCTTAAAGCTGGCCAGTTTTGTAGTAGGTTATTATTATATGTGGCTGTTCCACCAAACACAATATGGACCATAACCACCTTAAACCAGCTTAACCGGTGGATGCTGATCAAGCTGTTTTTTCAGGCTCTGTATATTTTTTTATTGTTACGTTTACATCAAGAGCTACTCATGCTGTAAAATCGCCGGAAGTCATTCACTCTCCATGGACAAGAACGTCAAGCGCAACTAACACTACATAAGCTACAAGTTGTAAAGTTGAGCGGTGACTAAAAAAAGTGAAAAACTGGTCAACTGTATGCAAATTAGTTATGCTGTAAATCTGAACTGCTGTGCTGTAAAGGGAATGACAACAGACACGTCATGAGCGATCACAGGAATTATAGCATCTACTTTTATGAGAGACAGAAGCGATTTTACAGCTTTAGTAGCTATTGGTGAAAATAATTATATTTCCTATATACATATGACCAGTAACTCCTGTGGTCAGTAATACATTTTACAAAAAAAATGACAAACAAATTTACTGAGGAGAACGACATGCATCAGGAACAGGCCGAGGAGAAAGAGGTGGATCATCTGAATAAGCAGGAGGAACCTAAGAGAAAGTGGCACAATTAGAAGCAGAGTGGTTAACTAAAGAAAGCTGAGCAGGAGTCTTGTTTCTGCCTTTCTATTTGACAGTCTTTTGTGTTGGTCAATAAAAAGTCATTCAGCTGCTTATTTAATATCACAATAACAAATAGATAGGTACGTTACTTCAATACCATGGGGTAACAGTATGTAAGATTTTTTTATTTATTTATTTTTTTCCAATAGATGTTAATTATTAAGTAATCTTGTTATTAAAATTCATGGGTTACTAAGATATCAATCATATTTTTTCCAATATCCTACAACATTTAAGTATAGAAATACTTATAGACCCGGTAAAGTCAAATTAAAAATTCTCTCCAAGTACCTCACAATAGAGAAATAGTTTATGCTAATCATCTCGTCAATTTTGAGTGAAAAATGAATCTTGTTAAATGTGTAACATAAGTGGCGAATTCAACTAGCATAACGTGTTCAGCAGCCAGACCAATGGTACCCTGTCTCAGCTGAATAGCTGAAGCTAAGCAGGTGTGGGCTTGGTTAGTCATGGATGGGAGACCTCTCGGGAAAACTGGGTAGATGCTGGAAGTGGTGTTGGTGAGTGGCCAGTAGGTGGCTCTCTTCCCTCTGGCCTAAGATTAAGAGTCAGTTTCTGTAAGAATCATGCGGGTGGTGATACAAACCCTCTTCATATTCCCTTCAAATTTTGAATACCAGTAGACATGTGCCTAAGAAGGACAAAACTGTGTTTTTAAACATTGATAATGTTCCTAACAAAAGTTAGGGCTTCCCAAAATTTCAGCATAATTTTGAGTTACTGAAAATTCAGGTTTTTGCCTTCAAATATCTCATTGCGCCTTGATCTTACCATCCTGAAATTTTGGCACATAAATGTTGGGGAAATAAACCTTTGAGTAATGATGTCACTTCTGTGGCAAATTGAAGGCACTGTCCTTAAGGGCCTCTTCAAAATTGGACCTTTTACATTTTTGTACCATTTTCGTGTGCCTCTCACAGTTCATATGACTCTCAAAACCTTATTAGTTTGTTATATATATTCACTTTGGAACCTCCTCTTTTAGAATTTGAATAAAATATATGGGCATGAATTGGTGATGTTAAGCTAGAGGCAATTATTTTAGGCAAATATGAAATGAAGTGCCATTTTAGATGCTCATAGCTCTGTGCGCCATCACTCAAAACAGTTGAAATTAGCCTTACTTTGTTTGTATGCACTCATATTATCTGTGGTCTAAATATCTAGGTGGCTTTTTGTTCTATCACCAAGTAAATTAATTTTATTTACAGCAGATTTGCACCTATGATAACTTCAATGGAGGGTTGTGTTGACTAACCAGAGACGCCAAAGCTCTAAGCCTGTTTGAGCCATTACCAGACTGTAGATGTGATGGCACAGTGGTTATGTCACAGACTACCAATCAGCAGACCAGGGTTCAATTCCCAAGCATCACATTATTTATTTATTGCTTTGAGTAAGCAAATTATTACTTGATTAGATAAAGAAGGCTACCACTCAAATATATTGCAAACAATACAAAAGTATCAAAACTAAGTGTCTTGCTCAGGGGAGTAAGAGGACAGTCAAGTATAGAACCATCAGTTTATCAGCTTAAAAGTGTGCTAGGCTGTTTCTTTACACGTTGTGCTATCAACACTCAATTGATGCTGTGTATACTTTTATTCTTTGAAGATGTAGTCTTTAAATCCAAAATTTTGATTTGAAATATGAAAAGACATTTGTGCGTTTTTATAAAATCCCTTGTGTGTCTTTATAACTGTTTGCTAAACCTATTATTCTTGGGAATGGTCTCCTTTGGGGCAGTAGACTAAAGGTAAATGACCAATATCAAATCAATTGTCTGTAAATGTATCACTTTGTTTGAAAAAAAAGTTGAATACACCCCTCAGACAATCTAACTATTCAGCTTGGACATTGTTCACAGAATCTACTTCAAGACTCAGAACATGAGGATAACACATCCCTCTTCAGATCTAATGACTGTAAACTTAAATCAAATTTTTCTTGAACATCACATTGGACTCAAAACACTTGTGCAGAAGTGTTCTTTTCTAATATAATGGGTGCTTTTGACAAGTTCAAGAGGAGCCAGAGATTAAACCATGGTTAAAGTCAAGTACACAAGAATATTGTCTGTACTGCCAATCAATTGACAAACACACCCTGAAGTGAAGGGTGAGTCTGACCATGTGTGTAGAACTACACTTCTCTGTAATGGTGACTCAAAATGTCAATTACCCATAACCACCAGTGGCATCAAGGTAACCCTTATTGAGTTGCTTAGAGTGAGACATAGTGTTCAGACATCAACTATGCTAATTGTTTGTAAATCAGCAACCTCCATTCTTGTGCAATTGAAAACAGTGACAATTCTGTTGTTGAATATAATCACTTGACAGTTAGAAATCATTATTGGCTTGTCACACATCTATTCCTACCAATCTGTGGGAAAATTCAAAATTCATCTGATTTCAGTACATGGCGGATAATGCTGGCGATTTTCCCCCATTATTTAGATTCAGTGTTTATTAGCAAATCATGTAATTTCTCACTCTTTTCTGGACATTACATGCTGGCAGTTCTTTAGGGTTACACATTACATTTTACAGAGAACTGTGTGTTTTACTAGATCACAATAAAAATAAATACATATGATGAAAAGACTATGCAGAGTGTATGTAATTCATGACTTTTTTTGGCACCTATTCTGACTCAAAAAAATTATTTGTCATAGCAATTTGGCCCAAAATACATGAATGTCTTTCCTAAATGTGCACTTTTGATTATGTAGCCACATCTCAAGGGAAGGTGTGCAAAATTATACCTCAATATCTCAAATATTTCTAAGAAAACTATGCCTTCGAATGAACCCACTCCCTATTCCAAAAAAAAATATTTCAAACTTCAAACTATAATACCACCAAAACTGTTGGAGACTCAAGCATGCCTTTTTCTGTTTGTCAGGTGCCTCCAACATGGCTTCAATACTGACATGTTTTTTTTTTTTTTTTTTTTTTTTCAAGCTTTGTCCACATGATGGTGCTGTTTTCAATTTCACGTATTTCTAGAGGGCCTATCGATGTATGTGATTTATGCAGTTAAGAGTCAGTTTCTGTAAGACTCATGCGGATTTCCATAGGGGCTGATACAAACCCTCTTCAGATCTCAATGAAAAAATTCTCATAGATACATATATGGGATAGATATTTAAAAATAACAATTTAAATGTTTTGGACCTTTACTAAAAAAAACTAGGGACTTTTGAAATGACACATGCCAAAGGTGGAAATTTGATGCTTTTCAAAATGCACAACTTTGCCTGTCCATATTTCAGTGGGCTTTTAAGCCAGCACTCTGACATTTGGCAAAATCAGAGCATGGGTCCAACAGTTTTGAAACATATTTTTATGATGGTCACTAGGTCAACTTACAGCCATTAGGTGGCCATTGAAAACTCAACTTTTCAGTTTTGGAGCCTTGTTTTGGGGCCTCTCACTGCTTGTGCAAACACGTAACCTTGCTCATTCATAAAGATATGAGCACATTGGGAGGTCCTGTTTTGAAATATAATTGGTTGAAGATTGCAAAATTTTTAAGTACTGATAGAGAGGATGTTTCATTTGGCAAATATGAAATTGAAATTGAAATTAGACGACCATATCTTTGTGCGCCATCAGTAAAAAAGGTTGAAACAATTTTTATTATGTTGACATGTATCTAATCTATTTGTATTCTAAATATCTTGGAGGCATTTTGCTTTATTAACCATTAAATGCCATTTATTAACTGCATAAATTACATACATCGATAGGCCCTCTAGAAATACGTGAAATTGAAAACAGCACCATCATGTGGACAAAGCTTGGAAAAAAAAAAAAAAAAAAAAAAACTCAGTATTGAAGCCATGTTGGAGGCACCTGACAAACATACAAAGGCATGCTTGAGTCTCCAAGAGTTTTGGTGGTATTATAGTTTGAAGTTTCCAAATATTTTTTTGGAATAGGGAGTGGGTTCATTCGAAAGCATAGTTTTCTTAGAAATATTTGAGATATTGAGGTATAATTTTGCACACCTTCCCTTGAGATGTGTGGCTACATAATCAATAGTGCACATTTAGGAAAGACATTCTTCTATTTTGGGCCAAATTGCTATGACAAATATTTTTTTGAGTCAGAATAGGTGCCAAAAAGTCACTCACAAATAGACCAAATTGAATGACATACACTCTGCATAGTCTTTTCATCATGTGTATTTATTTTTATTGTGATCTAGTAAAACACACAGTTCTCTGTAAAATGCAATGTCTAACCCTAAAGAACTGCCAGTGTATAATGTCCAGGAAAGAGTGAGAATTTACATGACTTGCTAATAAACACTGAATCTAAATAATGGGGGAAACCACCAACATTATCTGCCATGTACTGAAATTAGATGAATTTTGAATTTTCCCACAGATTGGTAAGAATAGATGCGTGACTAGACAATAATGATTTCTAATTGCCAAATGATTATGTTCAACAACAGTATTGTTGCTGTTTTCAATTGCACAATCATGGAGATTGCTAATTTGCAACACTTAGCATTGTTGATGTCTGAACACTATGTCTCACTCTAAGCAACTCAATAAGGGTTACCTTGATGCCACTGGTGGTTATGGGTAATTGACATTTTGAGTCACCATTACAGAGAAGTGTAGTTCTACACACATGGTCAGACTCACCCTGCACTGTAGGGTGTGTAAGCTAATTGATTGGTAGCATGGACATTGTTCTTGTGTATTTGACTTTTACCATGACCTCAACTCTGGCTCCTCTTAAACTTGTCAAAAGCACCTATTATAGTAGGAAAGAATACTTCTGCAGAAGTGTTCTGAGTCTAATGTGATGTTCAAGAAAAATCTAATATAAGTTTACAGCCATTAGATCTGAAAAGGGCTGTGTTATCCTTATGTTCTGAGTCTTGAAATAGATTCTGTGAGCAATGTCCAAGCTGAATAGTTAGATTGTCTGAGGGGTGTATTCAACTTTTTTTGTTTCAAACAAAGTGATGCATTTACAGACAATTGATTTGATATTGGTCAATTACCTTTAGTAATGCCCCAAAGGAGACCATTCCCAAGAATAATAGGTTTAGCAAACAGTTATAAAGACACACAAGTGATTTTATAAAAACGCACAAGTGTCTTTTCATATTTCAAATCAAAATTTTGGATTTAAAGACTACATCTTCAAAGAATAAAAGTATACGCAGCCTCATTTGAGTGTTGATAGCACAACGTGTAAAGAAACAGCCTAGCACACTTGTAAGCTGATAAGCTGGTGGTTCTATACTTGACTGTCCTCTTACTCCCCTGAGCAAGACACTTAATGTTGATACTTTTGTATTGTTTGCAATATATTTGAGTGGTAGCCTTCTTTATCTAATCAAGTAATGTTGCCTAATAATTTGCTTACTCAAAGCAATAAATAAATAGTGTGACGCTTGGGAATTGAACCCTGGTCTGCTGATTGGTAGTCTGTGACATAATCACTGTGCCACCACATCTACAATCTGATACGGGCTCAAACAGGGTTAGAGCTTTGGCGTCTCTGGTTAGTCAGCACAACCCTCCATAGAAGTTATCATAGGTGCAAATCTGCTGTAAATAAAATTAATTTACTCGGTGATAGAACAAAAAGCCACCTAGATATTTGGACCACAGATAATATGAGTGCAGACGAACAAAGTAAGGCTAATTTCAACTGTTTTGAGTGATGGCGCACAGAGCTATGAGCATCTAAAATGGCACTTCATTTCATATTTCCCTAAAATAATTGCCTCTAGCTCAACATCACCAATTCATGCCCATATATTTTATTCAAATTCTAAAAGAGGAGGTTCCAAAGTGAATATATATAACAAACTAATAAGGTTTTGAGTGTCATATGAACTGTGAGAGGCACACGAAAATGGTACAAAAATGTAAAAGGTCCAATTTTGAAGAGGCCCTTAAGGACAGTGCCTTCAATTTGCCACAGAAGTGACATCATTACTCAAAGGTTTACTTCCCCAACATTTATGTGCCAAAATTTCAGGATGGTAAGATCAAGGCGCAATGAGATATTTGAAGGCAAAAACTGGAATTTTCAGTACCTCAAAATTATGCAGAAATTTTGGGAAGCCCTAACTTTTGTTAGGAACATTCTCAATGTTTAAAAATAAAGTTTTGTCCTTCTTAGGCACATGTCTACTGGTATTCAAAATTTGAAGGGAATATGAAGAGGGTTTGTATCACCACCCGCATGATTCTTACAGAAACTGACTCTTAATAAATGGCATTTAATGGTTAATAAAGCAAAATGCCTCCAAGATATTTATAATACAAATAGATTAGATACATGTCAACATAATAAAAATTGTTTCAACCTTTTTTACTGATGGCGCACAAAGATATGGTCGTCTAATTTCAATTTCAATTTCATATTTGCCAAATGAAACATCCTCTCTATCAGTACTTGAAAATTTTGCAATCTTCAACCAATTATATTTCAAAACAGGACCTCCCAATGTGCCCATATCTTTATGATTGAGCAAGGTTACGTGTTTGCACAAGCAGTGAGAGGCCCCAAAACAAGGCTCCAAAACTGAAAAGTTGAGTTTTCAATGGCCACCTAATGGCTGTAAGTTGACCTAGTGACCATCATAAAAATATGTTTCAAAAGTGTTGGACCCATGCTCTGATTTTGCCAAATGTCAGAGTGTTGTCTTAAAAGCCCACTGAAATATGGACAGGCAAAGTTGTGCATTTTGAAAAGCATCAAATTCCCACCTTTGCCATGAGTCATTTCAAAAGTCCCTAGTTTTTTTTAGGAAAGGTCCAAAACATTTAAATTGTTATTTTTAAATATCTATCCCATATATGTATCTATGAGAATTTTTTCATTGAGATCTGAAGAGGGTTTGTATCAGCCCCTATGGAAATCCGCATGAGTCTTACAGAAACTGACTCTTAATCCAAATGCCCCAGCACAGTGACGGGGACACTGTGATGCAGGAGAGGCCGTCTTTCGCATAAGACGTTAAACCGAGGTCCTGACTCTCAATGGTCATAAAAGATCCCATGACACTTTGTCGCAAAGAGTAGGGAGTTTCCTGGGTAGATAAGTGACGAAGACGGGGCTTGACCAAGCCTCTTCTAGGTAAACAAGCTCAAAACGTTTCATGAATGTCAAGCACGGATGAGTTGAGGCGTAGAGGTCAAGCCGGATCTAAGTAATTCTGTATGCACGCGCGTGCTCGTTTTTCAACAAACTCACTCACGGTGTGAATTTGAAACACGCATGTAATATAATAGTTTGCGTGAAGAAAGCAAGTGTAATTGCCTGACGCTTACAAGGAAGCAAAACTATTTATAAAGACGGGAAATTCAATAACACCTGCAAACTTCAGAGAGAAGGCGTGGCAGACAGCTCACTGCACAAATACGTATGCTCCCACCTGTGATTGCGTCCTCATCTTGCAATGCGACCTAGTTTGTTTCTTTTAAAAGCAAGCCACTGAAACAGTAACACTTTACATCGTCTTTCTCAACGAATCTATGGCATATATTTTAGCCAATATGTCCCACATTTTTACTTTGGCAGCTTTCTTCTTATCATATGAATATTAACAATAAGGAAGCAATGGTTAACATGATAAATCATTATTGTAAAATAAAATACTTGTAAAACGAACTGCCATTTTGCAAAATAGTGATTTTCTGACATCTTTTCGAGTTAATACAATGGTGAGACGTTTACAGACTATTGAATCCTTCTAACACGTGAGGGTCTGTTTGGAGTGACAACTGAGTGAACCAATGAGATACCAGAATTAACATCAGAATAAACTAAGCCTGGCACTTAGCCTGGTGAGGAGCAGGCTAGCTTCCAAGTATAAATTCCCATAGTAACTTATATGCCTCTTCTCTGAAACCAAGTCAAGGCTATGTTCATCCAGGATAACCCAGTAAGCCTGCCTAAATCCCCTATCTTGGTTTTGTGAAATACAGCCCTGGTGTCCAGGCTAAAGTCCCAACCTGGCTCATTCAATCTGGCCTCCTAATCATCCCCCGCTGTAATTGGCTCATTCAATAATTCCCTCACTTTCCACCTCAAGCTAGTGTGTGGTGAGCGAAAGGCGCAATAGAAATTCAATGTGTTGTTGTTGTTGTTGTTTTGTAACGTAACGTAACAGTTCCCATTCATCCCTATGGGTTACGTAGTAAACCTTTTGTAACGTTACGTCGTCTTGAAAACGCCACTGGTCAGGGATTGTCAGAAATATGAAGGGTATCTTACAAATATAATCACTCTTTTTAACATTTTAACATTTTAACAAGGTCACTAAGGAATTATCTGGAGTGAATCAACATGTAGCCCTATTGATTTATAGTGCTGCCAAGCACTATTGATAGCCACCTCAATGACTGAATTATGAGATGGCAAAACTTGGCTAACGCTAACAGAATGGGCCATGTCAAAATGAAACCGAATCGATTTGGTTTCGTTTTGACATGCCCAATTCTGTTAGCATCAGCAGTCTACGTTGAAAAAATTCAGTCATAGCGCTTAGCACTATTAAACAGCAGGACTACGTATTGATTGACTCTGGAAAATTCCTTTAAGTACATCTATTGGAAAAAATACCTTGCATGACGTTACCCAGTTTTATTGACGATTTAATGTATCTTTTTGTTATTGTGAAATTTAAGAGGCTGCCGAATTACTTTTTACAGTGTACAGCAGGTGACTTAGTGACAAGAGGGTGAAAATATACTGTCACTCTTTCAAGGCCATACCTTTGACATATTTTCATGAAACATGAGCATTAGCAGACCTGAGCCTGAAGGAGAGGAAAAGTGAAAGTGAAAGGTCTGTGATGTATACAGTTACAAATTCAGTCATACTGTACTGAAATTGATGTTAACTAGATGTGAAATGGAACTAAAGACACACAGACATGGAAACACACCATATAATTTGAACACAGAGAATGTGAACGCAAAGGACTAAAAGGAAACAACTCTGGCAATATCTGTTGCCTTCTTAAAAAATAAAGAAAGAGGTTGCAGACACTGACTGCAGATCCTTACCAGCTCTGAGAGGTCTTTCGTCCAATGTCTAGAGTGAGGATTCGTCAGATGTCCTTTTTCTTTTACTAATTTTCTGTTAAGTTTATGTGTATAAATTGTCTCTTCACTGTCTTCTTGTGCTCTGGACCGTTTCTCCTACTATGTGGTCTCTTTATCCTCCAACAGAGGACATTTTTATGGCAATGATTGTCATAAAAGTCAGTGAGCAGCAATGGACTTAGACACATACTCAAACTCTCTCTTTCTCTCTCTCTCTATCTCTCTCTCTCTCTCACACACACACTAGGGTTGCCACATTTTTTTTTGCTTGGGGGGGGGGGGGGGGGGGGCGCTAACACCAGTACGTCAGAATAGACCGAGGGCTAGGCTACTGTCAAATATGTAAGGGATAACGGGCGACAAGGTGACCAGTTCTACAGCAATAATTGCCGATGTGGAGTCTAGAACTCCGGGCGACCCGCTCAGTGCGGAGACGGGTGATTCCGCGAAGCTAATTATTTATGCTATCCCGCTTATCTCCCGTTTGTATTCATCTCTCGTATGTTTAAAGAAGCATATAGAACGTAAAAGAAACATGCTACTCCAATTTAAAAGAAGTTAACCTGGGCCCGGTTCCACAATAACGCTCACTCTTAGCACACTAAGAAGACTCAAAAGATATATCTTTCCAAAGTTGTGTACTTTTCTGAGTGTGTTCCCCGAACTATCTCTTAGAGTCTTCTTTCCTACGTTGTTCTTAGCCATCACTTAAGGTGTCAAATCCATGTTTCTGGCATTGATTGTTGTCATTTGCGCTTCTTTAGAGCATGCATGAAAATGTCTTTTCCGGAATTAAGGTGCTGCAATTAACAATAAATATGCGTAATACAGTATAAGTAAAAATATAATGTGTCCCAATATGAGTTGTGTATGTGACATGTTTGTATTTTAGAAGGGTTGAAAAGCAAAGCAACTTTAGCGATTTTTAATTCATGCAAAATAAAACACAAAATGCAAAGAAACCAATTCAGATGTTCCTTGGCAGTAAATACGCAAGTATTGCGATCAATACAACATTTTTAAGGCTGTAAAGCGTATGTTTCAGACAAAAACTGTGATAAGAGAAAGCTAAGAATGGTCCAGACCACCCTTACGAAAGTATGACTTACAGAAAATACACTTAGTGTACGAACATTTCAGGGATCACGTCTTAACGTTAAGAGGAGGTTAAGGAAAAGGTAAAGAACTACTTAGCGATAAGAATGGTTTGGGGAACTGGGCCCAGTTCGGTTTGGGTACTACTTTCAGTTGAAAGTAGATCTACAAGGCTGCTTATTGTTGTTATAGTTACCATTCTAAGGCATTCATAAGGAACGGTAATCAGTTAGTAGATGAGCTATTTTTTGGAACTACTTCCAAAGTAGCCAGTTATCTGGAAATAATGGTCACCTAGCAGCCAATCAGAGAAGAGAATGGCGTTCTGAAGGGAGATAAAGTAGTCTAATAGTAGTAGGGACACCCATTAAAAAAATAAAGAATAGAAAATAAAAATTTAGGGTTAGTCAAAGGACACAAACATGGTCAGCAGTAACAACATTCATGGTAAAAGTGTTAACAATAGTAAAATACAAAACAAGAAGGCTACAATTATGGCCTTTACATGACTGCGCTGTAAAGATTAACTAATGCTAAGAAAATCTATGAATAGGCTAATAGAAGGTCAATTAAAAAAATAATAATAATAATAAGAAAATCAGGCCAACACACATGTCGCTTACTTCGGTGCTCGGGCCCTACGATGCTTGCACAATGGCTTTCTCTGCACTGTGTCAAGCTGCAGTCGACTATTCCCTTTGTAGGTATCTTGATCTTTTTTTCTGAGATGGCCTCTTTGTTCTTGACTGAATCAGGCTGAGCACTTAAACTTTCAGGCTAGACCTTACATGATGAGGCGATTTTACGCGCTGAGGAATAATTTTTAGGACGTTCTGTGTTGTTTCACAACTGTCGGAAAATGCGCAAGGAGATCGCTAAAATGCATAACAATGATACAAAGAAACTTACTCCTACTCAAACCTTCATGCTTTTCGTGAACATTTTTTCAATTTTGCGTGACTAATGAATGCTACCAGTGAGGCCTACACAGGCTATCCTGTAACTCACGATCACTCGCTCCATTAAATGCAGGAGACTCCCAGAGATTCACACAGATTCTTGGCATGTCCTCAAATAACCAATCACATAAAAGCAAGCGTGCGCCTACAGCATCCCACGGCAAGACTTGGCCATTTTAAAATAGTGGCAGGGAACACTTCAGTGGAACAGTAGAATTATATACTGTTTGTTCAGAGGTGAAAGTAATGAATATGTGAATTGTGAATGTATTTTCACAAAAAAAAAAAAAAATGGACAATATGCATCCCGGGAAGAATGATCAGTTTTCCAGGACAGATGCACAAAAAACGGGACAATCCCGGGAAATAGAGTACATGTGGCAACACACACACACACACACACACACACACACACACACACACATTGATAGCCATTTCTTATTCAGTGGTTTTCACAGATTTCTTCCTTTCTCTGTCACAATCAGTTGAGAACAACGAGAGTAGAAAGATACAGCAATGGAACCTGCTGTCAGTAAAACCTCTTGAGTCCTAAAGCTGAAGCCTGAAATTTAAAGTAACTAGTGAATTGCCTGTGTAGCAACAATGATGATCTAGCAATGAACATAGCAACCAACATGAACAACGTAGCAACCAGCATAGCAACCGACATGTCCGCCCTAGCAACGGCCTTGGCAACAGCTTCCAGTGGCCTTGCAATGTCTAAGGAACCACTCTTTTTTTCGGCTTTTATTCTCCACCGAAACCGAAAGCACTGCACTGGGAGTGAGAGGGGGAGTGGCTACGTAGTTAGAGCAGCAGGAGTCTACTGAGCTTCATTTAACAATATCTTTACTAATCTTTGTCCAAACAGCATCACACTTGGCAGTGCACTCACTCATTTCATTAGCAAGATGCATGCCGAATTTTAGGTCAGTTGGACGAATGGTTGCAGAGAAATCTGTTGGTTAATCAGGTGTTGCCGCATTTTATTTGGCATTTTAAGTGTAATTATTAACAGGCTACCAGCTAGAGAAACAGGTGTCTTTGTATAGCTGATAGCCGTTTAAGGTATTTAAGGCTCTCTGTGGTCTAAATTGAGTTTTGTTGTGTTTATAACATGTTTCTAAGATGCCCTTTGTGTCATAAGCCTGTCTGCTTGCTTCAGTACACATTGATCAAAGATGGACTGAGGGTTGTTACACTGCAATGCTTTTCATTGCGGACTGTGTGGACTAGATAGTTTAGTTTTGATCTTAAAGAGACAGGCAGAGCCCTAAACCAACTGGTTATGCCTAATAATGCCTTGCAGCACTGCCTGATAAAACAGTAACATTAGTTTTTGGTCGACTCTATATCGTAACTGCCGCAAAAAGTAGAGTCTTTGATGCAGGTGGGAACACAACCAGTTGACCCATGAGTGTTACATGTTAGGGAGCTATCTATATAGACACCAAGATATTTATATGATTCCATCTGTGTGATTGGTTGCAGGTGTATAGATACTGGGCTGTGGTTACCAACTAATTTTGGATTTAGAATGAGATGGTTGGAGTCACACCACTCAACAAACTGCCCTACTTCTGAATGGTAGCTGTCTAGGTCATACATTGTCTTATATGGAATAAACTCAATTCAGATTACTGTGAACGTCGATATGTTTCAAAAAACAAGAAATGTACAATAAAAAGGAAAGTTGTTAAGGCCATAAAAGTTACAAGACAACTATCATAGAACTACAGGTATGTCATCACTTTGTTTTTCAGTATTGCGAGGGCACAAAGTCCAGTTGAACAGCTGTGAGATGGGAAGCCGTGTAACATTAGGCTACTAACATTTTGTGATGGTGTTCAGATTGCCATAAGGACAGTATACACAACAGAGCGCTGAGCAGGGAATGCTCTACACAGGTGAGAAGAAACTTTACTGTGGTGTTTTAAATATCCCACTACAATAGAATAAACAAGCCTTCAGTTGCTGTGACTAACCAATAAGGCAGCTAACAAGTGTTTTTTTTATTCAGGCTATACCTAAGGCAAATCTTTATAGGGACATCAAGCAGGACTGGTTTTTTTTTATCTCTGGAGCTCCATCTACAGTCACTGGAATATTTGAAAAAAATAGCAATGTCAGCAATGTCAATTTATTTGCAAACCAAAGAGTACAATCCAAATATGATCATTTTTGTGCATTACGTTGTCAGACAAGCCGATGCTAGACAATCGGTTAGGCTTATCTTATCAGTTTCAATGTCATGGACCCGACACTACAGATTCTGCAAACTGGAAATGCTTGAAGCTGCTAGAGGCAGCACTAATTTCCACATGTTGTTTATAACATGTAAAACTACACATTAAACCTATCTGATTCCTTCAGGTCAAGGACAATGTTTCCCAATGACTCCAACAGAAGGAACACAGGAAAATCGGTATGACCTTATAACTTAATTTGTTTCTGGTAGCAGCAACAGAAAATGGTTAAAAAGTGAACCTTATTCTACAGCCCTGACTGACACCTTTGATCTATGAGTGATGCACTCAAACTAAATGTCACCTTTGCCAAATTAAAACTAACTTTTGTCAATGAATCTGGTCTGTCTGGTCTGTGTCTATCTAGAGTGATCCCAGGAGTGAATAATAATACAATAATAATAAACAAATACTAATACTACTACTACTACTACTACTACTACTAATAATAATATGCAAATGACCAAATAAAACAAACAAACAAAAATAATAACAAAAATAAAAGAGGAAAAGGGTTTAGGGAGAATTAAAGGCTAGGGAAAAAAGATGTGTTTTTAACTTAGACTTAAAAAGATCAATGGTATGAATGGACCTAATGTGGGAGGGGAGACTATTCCAGAGCTGGGGAGCAGAAACAGAGAAGGCTCTGTCACTTCTGGTTCTAAGGTGAGAGGAGGGAACAGAAAGAAGAAGTTTAGAGGAAGATCTGAGTGACCTAGAAGTACAGTAAGGACTAAGCAAATTGCAGATGTATTCTGGAGCTAATTGATGTTTACAAGGCTTTAAAAACATAAAGTAACTAGAGTGAAGGTCAGTCGGATTAGGTTTCTTGAACATTTCCATTGCTTTAATTTTGTTTTACTTTTTGAATTTTTTATTTTTCTTTTGGAAGTACATTTCATATTTCTAATGCGTGCGGGTTTTGACTGTGTCCTTTTAGCCAAATCAGCTCCATGCATAAATTATTAAATTAAGAACGTTTCATACCAGACTGGTATAGCTAATTATCTGATATAGGCTGATGACTTTTAACCATAAATGGGCTAGTTCTAGCTAGAAAACTTTGGTAACACTTTACGGTAAGGGTACATGAATTATCACAAATTCATGCATGAAATCATTCATGATAAATTCATGATTCATGCATTACTTCATCTCTGAAAGTCTAATGAGTTATCAGTGTAAGGTCCTCTAAAATACCACTGTATTTTATTTCTGTAATGATCAACTCCATGTACCATAATGCTTTGTGGCTTTGAGTATGTTGACTGTTCTCATCTGCTATGACATACTGTACATGTAAACCAATCAGATTTGGCCGTAATATGTATTTTTATTTGAATTTAGTTTTTAGCCAATTATAATTCATGCTTGCCTAATGCCCGTGAATTCACGAGCTCACAGAAGGTTCCATCACCTCACGAGCGAGAGGCTCGTGTCAGTCCCTTCTGCACCTGCAAAGAGAGAGGTCACGTTTGGATTGCCTGCTCGCTTAGCGCTTGTTTAGCGTAGAGTGTTCGCAATTTTTGTGCTCAACGTGTACCGGGGACTCCAGCTTCACTCCTTAGTATGAGTGTTAAGCTGTTTCTCTCGCTAGGCTGTTTTATATTCTTTGTTGGAAGGAACTTTGCTAAGTGTGCTAGGTTGCGCTACGTTTCTAGCCGTTGCTAACTTAGCCCTCCCCCCCTTGGATCTGCTGCCTGGACTGTCTGCCTGGACACCTCTGCCCTTCGGTGTTGAGGCCACCGGAGCGCTTCAGCATTTATTTCCAGGATTCCTCTGCCCTCCGGTGCTCGGCCCACCGGAGCGCCTCCGTCTGTCTCTGGGTTGTGCAGGACGTAGCCAGCTGCTAAACGAGTCCTGCAAGCAACAACTCAGCTAGCTAGCAAGCAACAGCTAGCCCCTCTGACCAGGAGCCTCTGCTACGACATCGTCCCTGGTGGATCGTGAGTAACGGACCCTCATTTATACTGACACACACACACCCGTTTCCTCGCTTCCCCTTGGAGAGCCGGCACTGTAGAGGGGCATTGTAGGTTGCTGCCCTGCCTGCAGTTCAAAGAGCTATGTCTTGTGCACCAACGGATGGGCCCCAACTGTGCACTTGTTTCTTTTTATCTTTTTCATTTCTTTTGATGCTTTCATATTTGTGAATGTGTGTACTGATGGTGTAGCCTAATGTTTATGCGCCTGTGTTAATGGGTTAATGTGCATCTCTATGATGTAGCTACTGTTTTTATATTTTGTGCCTGGCCTGCTTTGGCCATTTAATTCATTTTATCAATAGCTTGGCTTGATATTAATAAATACCATCTGTATTGATTAATTAATTATACTTGGGTGTATTGCATGCTCATTACTGTTTTTCTTCATTTACTGAACAGACATTTACACACTAGTTTAGCTCTATTTTTTTTCCATATACCTTTAATTTCTGAGGAGATACGCATACACTAGCTCAAGGGTAAGTGTAGTATTTTCACAGTGGAGGCACCGCGCTATTTTGCTTAGAATTTATTAGTATGTTATTTAGCTTGTATTCATGGTATCAGGAATTTCAGCCAGTTCACCACTCAACCGCTGAGAACCTATAGGATCCTGTTGCGCCACTGTTGTATATTGTGTTTAGTGTCTAGTCGAGGTTTCTAGAACCCGTTAGAAAGGGGTTACATCAGGAATTAACATGAATACATTGTTTGTCATTAATGACCTCCTGCTGAAATAGCACATGATCTTAAGTATTAGTTACTCTGGGTACATCATCATGAGTCATGATTAATTAGCATGAGTCATGATTAATTAGCATGATCATGATGAATTTATCATATTTGTGCCCCCTCAACTAAAGTGTTGACATGGTTAAATTGGTAAAATTTAGTTGACGTATGGGATAGATATGAGGAACTTGGCCAAAGTAGGCTAAATAAGTACTTTTATTATATCAAATTATATCAAATTCTTTTCGAACAAAAACATCATGATCATGTGTAATTAGTCATGACTCATGATGATGTACCCAGAGTAATTAATGCTTAAGATCATCTGCTATTTCAGCTGGAGGTCATTAATGATAAACAATGAATTAATGCTAATACCTGATGAGTCATTAGATATTCAGAGATGAAGTAATGCATGAATCACAAATGAATCATGCATCAATTCATGATAATTCATGTACCCTTATCGCAAAGTGTTACCAAAACAGTCCATTGATATTTTGTCAACAAATAGAAAACTTAAACGTATGAGGGACAAATTGAGGAGGCTTCAGATGTGCCGTATCTGCGTATCCTGGTCCATGGTCCAATAGGAGCAGGAAAGTCCAGTTTTGTCAACTCGATCGACAGCATCTTCCAGGATCGCATGTCCAATGCGGCACCCGTAGCTACGGCAACTGAGCGCAGCTTCACAAAGAAAGTAACTAATTTTTTTCTGTCAGTGTGAACATGACCCTAATTACAGCAGACATCCTAGCCTGAGAGATAAGATCCATTGTGTAGTCAGTGTCATCTCAGCCAATAACATCTCCATGATGGGCGATGAGGTCATAGACAAGATGAAGAGGGTCAGAGCCAGAGCTGGCTATAAGTAATAACCGGTCATTTCTTCAGTCGTTATACTGTTTATTTTTAAGTGATTAAAATGTTTTATTGTAACACAAACCAACACGGGGTACAGTACGACATTCAGTGGTTCTAGTTATCTTTCTCAGTGTGAACGCTCCCTCAAAGTCTACTGTACATATTTTTATCAACAGATTTTGATGCACAAACACCTTGTGCCCTTGGATCCAATATATGATATTCATACAGTATATTTCATGCATCATCAATCATCATCGTAATGTGTGTGTGTGTGTGTGTGTGTGATGCTGCAGGGACTCCTCAAGTGGTGATCCTGACTAAAGTGGATGACATATGTCCAGAGGTTGCGAAGGACATCAAACTCATCTACAGGAGCAAGGTGATCATCAAAAACTAACCCTATTGTTGTGTGTTGACTTTGTCTTCACCACATGACGTGCATATGTGTGTGTGTGTGTGTGTGTGTGTAGATGGAGGAATGCAGTAACAGACTGGAGAACTGCATCTTCCCAGTGAAGAACTACAGTGAAGAGATTGATCTGAATCATGATGTACTGCTGCTGTCTGAATTGATTGACTATAGACTGATACTTTAACCATTACAGTATGGAGCCTGAAGCTCACAGCCCCCAACTACTTGTGTGTCTGTGTGTACAATGTGTATACCCCCTGGCTAAAATGCAGAGAGACCCCCCCCCCCTTCCCAAAGAGTCAATACTCTGTGGTCAAAATCCAATCTGTCGTCATCTACATCTAAACACTTGTTTTAGCTGTGACTCTATAATTTGCCTTTTGATGACCTCAGTGAATTGCAAAGGCAAATGGGAGTGAGATAACACTCAAAACATTTGAGATGACTAAACTTTTGAGTTGGTTTAAAAGGTGTTTATTTTTGAGGGAAATCACATCACATCCTGTCAATCTGAGGAGTAGTAAATATGGGCACTGGACAGCAGTGGGGTACATGGGGATCGCACCAATATGAGAAGAATCAGACATGTCCATCACATGGGCTCTGATTGTGGTAATGAGCGACATGACAGACATGGCCCACACATAGACTTTGAGGACAACAGTGAGGAACATGGGCATCATGAGGAATGACAGACGGCAACACAAAGACTCAAGACAAGTTTTATGTTAAGCATGTATTAGTAGTAGTAGCAGCAGCATTAATAGTATTAGTGACTATATGCAGATGAGCTGACACTTTCACTGCAAGCCTGGCTTTAGCTTCGTACAAGGGTTTGGGATTGCATTCATTGATGAACGATTGCAAGCTGGAGGTGTGAACTGTATAAGTTTAAAATTATTAAATCTGATTTCTCCCAATCACTAAAATTGTTTGCCAGCTTGGTCATAAAGTTACCCTACAGCAGCAGAAACCCAAAATAATCTCTCAAACTCCCAATCCTTTATTTATGGAATTGATTGATGCAAACAATGGCAGATGTCTGGCCGAAATGCTAGTCGTAGTGGGGGATGATCGAGTGGAGGCACATAGGAAGGCAACTGTATGCATATAATATATGTATATAATAATTTAAAAAAAAATTTGATATCGTGTAAAGTTTAAATAAAAATTAATGCAATAATTTTCAAATCTCACAGGCAACATATTTGTTAGAGAATAGTCCTGTATATGTTATTGCAACTATAATTTAGGCTACTTAATTGTATGGGATATTTATTCATTTTCAAATTTTCAAATTTGAGGTCAACAAAGTTTTAACATAGGTCTTTCCACACGGTCCAGTCCTGTACTGCACATAAACAGTAACACCAAGGACTGGGATTGCTGCAAGTTCGAGAGTGAACTAATGGTACCAAGCATTATAGGTTACAGTAGCTTGCCATTTTTTTGGGACAACGCAGCTGTCCATTATGAAAAGTAGAATTATTACAGTACACATACAAGTATAAAATCATTGAAATGAGAATAAGAAATATGCACAACATACATAATGTTGTAAAATAGTAAAACAGGATAGCATGTTGGGCATGGATGCAGTAATGTACGGTTTGTCATTAGTGTATAGTTTGTCACCTTTGTCATTAGCATTTCTCCACTACTTGAGTCCGTTCATCATGAAAGACTCTGTCTTCTTCAGAGCCTTATACAGCAGGTCTTTGCCCCTCAGGGTGTGGCGGATGTTGCCATGGTCCAGCAGTTTCCTCATCTGCTCCTGCCTGGTGCTGCCAGAGCGCACATCATCATACGCCGCCTCGTTAAGCACCCCGTATTCCAGCAATAGGTCTAGCACAGGCTCCACCATGTTCACACGCTTAATCAGCTCACGGCGGTGTCTGTCTATGAAGTGTTGGCCTACAGGAGGAAAGAGAGTGAAGTGGGCTAATTAAGGCAGTGGAGACCAGAGACATAATCATGGTAGACAGGTACATCACCCTCTACATAGACTAAACAGGCATGTATACGGTTAAGTTAAGTAAGACGGGACAAAGGTATGAAAAGAATATTTCACTGTATGTTTTAGTCTCACAACAAGCAAAATGCAACCTTATATCAATTAATTCAATGCATTATGTAATAACACTGAATTGTATAATAACCTGAAAGAAGTAATCATTTGTCACTCTACAATGTCATTTAATAATAAACAGTAGCACAATATGTAAGAAATTTGTATGCATTTTTTATTATTTGAATGTACACATATTTGGATACACCGCCAATGACTAAATACAACGGTTCCCTTTGGCTGATGGCTAGACGTACCCGCTGAGCCAATCAATTTGTTATTACCACTAAGCCACGTCTAGTCATTAGTCATGTTGCTAGGTAACTGGTACACTGGCGAATCGCCGCTCAGTTTACCTCCCTTGTCCCACATCATTGGACTCAGTTCAGATGATATGGACTTGCATTTGTTGTTTGTTTGTTTCCTGTTTTTTCCATTTTTAATTTCATTCCTCCCAATATTTTATTATAATATTGCCTGTAATAAGGCATTGTAACATATTCAAATGCAGTAAAACATAAACAGTGTACAAGTTGACAACCTTGATACCTGACATGAGAGAGCTGTACCAATACTCCATTCTTACCAGTCAGATGTGCTTCTTTTTCCCTCACTAGCTCATCATATTTCTTCTTCAGTGCACTGACTGTGGCCTTGTTCTCCTCCAGCTCTCTCCTTTTCTCTTCCTGGTCTTCAGTCCTTTTCTCAAGTTGTCTGGTTTTCTCCTCCTGTTTACTGATTCTCTCTCCCTGGTCTTCACTCCTCTTCTCAAGTTTTCTGCTTTTTTCCTCCTGATTTCTGACTCTCTCCCCCTGGTCTTCAGTGGTCTTCTCAAGTTGTCTGCTTTTCTCCTCTTGTTTTCTGAGACGTTCCTCTTGGTCTTCAACATTGTTCTTAAGTTGTCTGATTTTTTCATCATGTTGTCTGAAATTCTCTTCCTGATCTTTGTCGTTCTCCTCCAGCTGTCTGCTTTTTACCTCCTGTTCTCTGACTCTCTCATCCTGGTTCTCATTGCTCCTCTTAAAATGTTTAATTTCTTCACCTTGTTGTCTGATTTTCTCTTCCTGATATTTATCGGACTCCTGAAGTTGTCTGATTCTCTCCCTCAGCTCACTGATTGTGGCCTTGAGGTCTTCATTGAGGTCCTCTGTCAGCCTGCTCTTCTCTTCCTGTTGTTTGATTTGCTCCTCTAGCTTCTTGACTCTCTCCTCTTGATCTGTATAGGATTCCAATTCTCTGCTTTTGTGCTCTCCTGAAAAGAAATTGTAAATACACAATGAAATTGGATTGAAAATGTGAACTGTATGTATTGCTAAACAGTCCCTCTATTACCTGCCATCATTACCTGGATCACCATCATATCAGCGGTCAGGTGTACAGATTGATTTACAGACAGAGTGTAAGTGGAGCAGGGATTAAGTTACAGTATGCCAATCTAGAGGAGAGATTGTAAACCTCTGCACAATCTATAACGCACCAATAAAGGTCAGACAATATTTCTCCCTACAAAACACTCCCTTGAGACCATGGCCGTAGCCAGCATTTTTAAATTACTGAGGTCCTAGAAAATATTTCAACATAAGACATCTACTGAAATAGTGTTTGAACTAATCTTTGAAATTCCCCTGCTCATACTGACTTTGCTAAACTCACTTATTGTATTAGATACACTATTATATACATAGCTGCCACAGTAAAGGGAAAGGTCTGAGACACTCCAGACCCCTCTCCCTTTGCATTCTCCCACCAGTTGTGTGAGACTTCAGCACCACCTAAAATGAGGGTGATCCATTTCTGAAATTGGGTGATAGAAAACTTCAAAGTGATCTCACAGCAATATGTGAAATGAACACAATTCTTAAAAATGCAATCATGATAGACTTTTTCTGATGGAAACACAGAAATTACACCCACTGAAAATCAATGAGACACAGCTCCTCCTTCCTTCCCAATAGGCTACATAACTGAGCAATGCTGAATATGCAGCTGTATCTTTTTAGCACAGAATTCTTTAGGCTATTTATGATTTTGTGACAACAGTGTAACCAGCCACTGATTGTGTTTGGAGAAAAATAGATTTTACTTCAGTGAATGAGTTGTGTCCAGTGGATGTGATTTAAGTGCTCCAATCATTTAGTCATCAATAATGTGCTCCCACCACAGATTACAGTTTTAAAAATTGTGTTCATTTCACAGGTTTCAATGAGATTGAAAACTTGAAAACGTATCTCTGCAAATTATAGGTTTATATTATAATGTGATTTAGCAAGTTCAGCCTTTAACACTAGATAAAGACATACCTTGCCTAAATATAGGCAATCTTTACACTGAAATTAAACCCTCTCATTCTCTAGCAAGTACGTTACCAATGATACCAATGGATAGATCTGGTTGTGTAGTTTAATTTGATACCAAATACCTCGATTGTAAGAGGTATCATGCCCATATAAAGCTTCCGAAAGACAATGAAGCAAAACCGGAGATATGTTTTGCGGCACTAACGCGCGCAAAAGGAGTAATTAATTGGCGCGTCTGAAGAATATTTAACTTATTTTCGACTCGAAAAAATTATTACAAAGCAGTTACTTGTCATATTAGTAGGTAGCATCAGTGTTGGAAAGTCATTGGTGTGGTTAACAGGAGAGGTCATCTGTTCCACGTGGTCATCAGTGTGATCAACAGAGTGTGGCTTCATGTCTTCCTCGCTATCTTTGGCATCACCAACAGGATGGGTTGCCGTGTCTGCTATTTGACCTTTAGTGAGGCCAGTATTAAATACTGACATCATGTTTACATGATCAACAGCAGAGTTCAGAATGACTCTCAAAGCAGACAGCAGCAGCACGTCCACATCATCATTCAGCTGGATCTCCTCATGGTAGCACTTCACTGGGAAGATGCAGTTCATGGGAATTTCCAGACAGTTACTGCATTCCTGCATCTAAACACCACACACACACACACACACACACACACACACACACACACACACACACACACACACACACTGATACTTGATCATCATTGAACACATGTATGAGCACTGACTAGTTATTGTATTGCATATAGGCACCTTTTCTTTGATCCTCTTACTCCTGTATACTAGTTTGATGTCTTTAGCCACATCTGGACATGCTTGATCCACTTTTGTCAGGACTACCACCTGGGGAATCACTATCACACACGCACGCACGCACGCACACACACACACACACACACACACACACACACAGTATGCTGTAATATCTATGTATAATTGTGTTACATACACAATTATTTGTGTATGTAACACAATTACATACACAAATTGTATCTCCTTTACCCTTTGTAATTTCATTTTCTATTTTCTGTAAAGCACATTGAACTGCTCCTATGAAATGCGCTATATAAATAAACTTGACTTGCCTTGCCTTACATTGCCCCTTTCAGAAAGGCTCTATTTTTATTCACAGTAATTCATTATAACTCACTCATTGTTCCAGCTCTTCTCCTGACTTCCTTCATCTTGTTAATAAGAGAATCATAATCAGGATGATCCATCCTGGAGAAATTATCGGCTGGAATCACAGTCACTAAGCAGTGGATTCTGTCCTTCAGCTCAGGATTTCTGTTATAATGAGGATCATCTTCTGAACATGGTCTGATAGGATTAAACTAGAGAGAGATAAATTATTTCAGTAAACTACGCACAACAGTGTCAAAGTAGAGTATAACAGTGTAATTGTCTGTCTTTACCTTAAAGCCATCTCTGATGTGGCCCTTTAAGACACTGATGATGTCATTTGGTAGCATATCTTCATCTTTACTATTCTCCAGACCCATGATGTCACAGAAAGCAAAGGGCAGGTGGGATCTATAATTCTGATCTTTAATGTAGTGGGTTTGGAGCTAAGAGAAACACACACACACACACACACACACACACACACACACACACACACACACACACACAAACAGAAAGCAAGTCAACTCTTATAAATGGAGAAAAAATGAATGACATGACACAATTATGAGATGTAGTTGTCTAATGAGTTCCCCATGTGCTGGCATTGTGAGCAGTAACACCAAAGATCATGGAATACTGATAACTCTCTGGTAACACTGTAACCTTTACATAGATACAGATACAGTGTACAGTTCACTGAACTTTGTAAATTACATATGGTCCTCACTACTCTCAGGACAAAATCATGTAGGCCTACTGTATGCTTTCCACAGGACTTTTACAGACCAGGCACATCCAAAAGAGTATTTCACAGGTCTCATATCTTCAGACACAGATGGTAAAGACTCACGTCTTTGGTAAACAACCACACTCTGCCTCTGCTAGGGCTATACTGCTTATGCGCTCCTGGAAGATGGAGTCTATGGAGTTGATGAGGCTGGACTTCCCTGTTCCCACTGGACCATGGACCAGGATACGAAGAGGTTTCACAGTTGGACTGCTGATCTTTAATCTTCTCAAATTGTCTTTCATGAGGTTCCTTTTGCTATTTATTGAGAAAAAGTGCCAACATACTAAATATATATTATACACTCCATTTACACCTAAAACAACGGTACTGTATGACACATTCATAAATGAACATATAATATGTGGAAGCTGCACAGTTCCCTATTCATTGTGTACTTTGTAGAAGTTGTTTGCTTTTGTTCAGCTTGGTGTTCCAAGTCCCCCAGGGTTGATAGGGTTAAATAACAGAAAAAATGCATACAACATACCCTGAATTGCAACCTGACAGCCAACACCAACTAAATGAGGCATATTAACCTACAGTACTATCAGTGTCTATTGGTGCTCATATCAGTTGAGGTCTGTGCTCGCTTTTCTAGTTAAATCTCTGTTGCATCAAAAAAAAAAAAACTCACCTCCACTCTAGAGTCCTCCAGGCTTTGTCGAGCACTATGGACCACAAACACACAATGTCATGAGCATCTCTTCTCATCAAACAATCAATCATTTTGTCAGCAAGTCAAACTAATAGGCTTGAAATAACTTTAAATATTGTCAGACACCAAGGCTTTTTCAAAATGTTTTTAGTCATGTCAAAAAAAATATAAAAGACATATTTGTGGCCCCGTTGTTGTATTATAATATAAATCTGAATCATGTTTTGGGGAAAGGGTTTGAGAATACAGAAACACTTAAATGTTTATTTTTATTTTTATGGATGTATTGCTCATTTCACATTGTAAGCTGAGCGCTTTTACCATTGAGCTGTTTTGCATGTTGCATTTGGCTGTTTTAAACTGCAATAATACTGAGGTAAAATGTTGTACAGCAAAATTTACCAACATCTAATACCATATTGTAAACTGGTATTAATTATGGTAAATGTAATATACCTTAAATACAATAATGGTTAATTATTATTAATTGAAAAAAATTGTTAATGTTATATGGACTGACAACCCAGTCCTGACTACGCAAAAAATATGTTAAACTCTCTAGCACTCCTAGTGGTCAAACATTATATCTCGGCAACGGTTTGACGTATCATAACCCAGCTTGGTATCTGTCCACTTTGCAGGGTCTAGCGCTGCCAGTTGGTGATCAATGGAAATTCATGCATATGCAATTTAGTTTCAAGAGGGGAGAAGGGAGAGAATTTGGTGGGGTGGGGGGGTTGCAAGTGGGAGGACGGCTGTTTGCTGGTAATATATAAATCACGCCATAAGATGTGAACTGGCTGGGCTGATTACTGTCACTGTTATCTGGATCGGTTGCCTGGTCAGAGTGAGATTAAAGTTTGATACCTAACCTACAACTCCTAGGATTGAATACATTTCTTATCTAAAAAACAGAAAACCTTATGAATTGTGATTGGCATGTACAGGCCAATGTAAGTGCTCTCTCAGTCATACCATCTACAGTAGCTACTTGTAAATAATACTGTACATACACATTTGTTTTTTTAGAAATGTGAGAAGGGGGGCTTTACACAGCCACTACCCTTTGGTTACTGTAATGTCAATGACCAAACATTCATTCATTCATTCATTCATTCATAACAACGAGTTTGATTGTGGTTACTGAGCAGGTGGTTTATGAATTCTTGGGGTTGCTAAAACAACCAAGCAACACCCTAGCATTGCTTTTGATTATGATTTTTTTTTTAATATAACGGTATATCAAATAATTTAAAGTAACTAAGTAACTTGTACTTTAAGGAAATTTTAAATGAAGTAATTTTTACTTTTACTTCAGTAGATTTTTTGTTGGTTACTTTTACTTTTACTTCAGTAGAATTTAAGCAAAGTAAAGATACTTTTACTTAGTTACAATTTTTCTGTACTTTCTCCACCTCTGGACTCCGTTTCCCGACGGATGCTAGCTAACCACTGTTGTCCGACGCAGTTACTAACGATAAAGATGGCAAACAACGACCAATTCCCAACGCGCTTGAAGTTCTGTCGTAACATGTTAGTCCTGACGACATTGGTTACAACTTACATTGTTCCAACGACATCGTTCCCAGATGTTTCGGCAGCGTTCGGGGAGGATTTGGAAGCACTCGTTGCAAAAAGCATGTCAACATAGCATGGCTAAAGTTGTAGCATCACTAAGCTCATAAAATCGCTAGTGTTGATAAATAAACTACACAATGATAAACTTAGTGGTAGTGGTAGATAATATTCCCCGACATGACAGTGTTTCAATTTGTATGGGCTATTTGATGATAACCACGTTATTTAATGAGTCTCCATACAAAACAAAAAAAAAGTTAAAAACGTACTTCTTTTGGTAGTCAACTACGAGTTGTGCAACATTGTGATTATCAAGAATGGTGGTGATGAGGGTTAAGGCCAAGCACACCTGTGACAGCAGATTGGTGTTTTGTCAAATCTCCGGTTCGAATCCAGGCGGGAACGAAGTCGTCTTTTTTTATATATATTTGACATGCTGTAGCCTACTCGTGATGGTTGGTGACGTGTTGTAAGTTATCTTTGTTTGTTCTTTGAAACTTCTATGGATAACTGGAGCATTTGTGTTTCAAACAGCATCTTACCACATGGTGAAGTTGAAGTGGGAATTAGTTTAAATCCTGTAGGTGGGGGTAATGCATCAAATGATGCTCAATTTGACAGTTTTAAGACCCAAACAGACGAGGAAGAGGCTTAACGACAGCTATACACCTGTCGCTGCAACTACAGTCCCACATCCGATGGTAAGGTCATCCGACGCCGTTGGGGAACGATTCTAAACACTAACGACAGTGAAACTACTGTGGTTGTAACGACTAAGTTCCAGCGACTGTAGTTGTAAAGACTGTAGTCTTAGCGAAAGCTTTGAGTAATACAAATGCCGGACAACCGTCGTTCCAACCACGGAAGTTGCTACGTTAGTTTGCAACGACGCTGTTGGGAAACTGACTCCTGGTTTTGTCTACCATAAGCTTGTGCATAAACAACAAAAGATTGTATCTAGCTTTTGCCTCCACAGTTAACCAAGACAGTTTCCTATGCATCTCACAGACATTAGTGCGAAAGGGACAGTGCAAAAGAACCCTGGCTGCTCTGTTTTGTGCTATTTGGAGTTTTCTTAAATGTGTCTGTGCAGCACTAGACCATGCTACTGAGCAATACTGTAAGTGAGACAAAACAAGACTTTGGACCAACAATGATGATCTAGCAATGAACATAGCAACCAACATGATCAACGTAGCAACCAGCATAGCAACCGACATGTCCGCCCTAGCAATGCCTTAGCAACAGCGCACACACACACATACACACACACACATTGAGGTAGACACACAGGACAGGAAGTGGGCTCATATCTTGCCAACAGTTTATCGTATCAAGACTAATTTTAGTATTATCACTTGGGACCCCTTTTTGAGTTGAGCCCATTTGACCACTACAGGGCGCAATAGCTATCGAAACAAACTGTTTTAAGTTAATATATTTTATCATGTCTGGCGCTTTGCTTTTACAGTGCGTTCACACTGCATCCGTCCGTTGACGGACGACAGGGGAGGGGTCTGACGGAGAGGGGAGTCAATTCTCTCAATCCCGATTGGTTTGACCAGGGGGTCAAGAACGCGCAGATTAGTGGCGGCACGTTAGCCATATTTAAGGCCATATTTAAGTATCGAGTCACAATCCGAACCATGGCAGCACATGCACGAGAGTCATGCTGGGCACGAGCATTCATGCACTTACAAGTTGGCTGTTACATGCGAAATGTTATTTCTCCGGGGAGAGTAAAAGCAATATTTCATGATCTCTGGTTAGTCTTTGCTTATTTCCTGAGGAGCTTGTGAAAAAAATTTACTGTCATGAATGCTATAAAAACTTCAGGCACGTTCTCGACAGGACTTTCTTCCTCGTGTTGTATGGCAAACAAACTAGGTGCATTATCACCACCGTCTGGTCTGAAGGACTACTGTTTGGACTACCAACTTTGGAACTTTGCACATGGGCAGCATGGGCATGGCCTGGTCTGTACCTCCAGTGTTCACAATGGCGTTGACTGTCAATTCACCGCATTTACTAGCCTAGCCTCGGCCATTCAGTTCTATGGAGGGCGGGACGTTGTCTCCAGTTTATATATAACCTCCTTGGGTTTGACGGATCCGTCGCCAGCTAAAAAGTTGAACATGTTTAAACTTTTTGACGGACGCAACGTAGCTGTTTTGACGGACGGACCCACAATGCATTTCGCGAAAGCTCCATTCAAAGTCAATGGGATCCGTCAACTGACGGATGCAGTGTGAACGCCCTGTTAGACGCCCAAAAAATAATAAATTGTGGAAAATAAAACCTTGATTGCTTGCTTCATGATTTATTTTTATATTTCTCTTCAGAAAACCAACCGTTTTTGTTATTTAGTGTAATCAATAGCCTTTTGTAATTTAAACACTAATGTTTACTGTAGTTTGACAAGCCATGCTAATCTATCTGCTGCCATGCTAGTCTATTTGCTGCCACCAGGGTACAGCTAGGCTATTTCGAAGCTCTGTAATGTTAAGTATGGTTAAATGTCGGGCAAAACCTGTTGTGATGAGCCTAGTACAAACGTTAATGTAGTACACAAACACAGGCATGTAAATAAATGCCTAAAATAGCTTTATCCCACGGTTTATGGCTCCCTTTGTGTTCGTCATATACTGAGATATGATACAACGACATGAGATGAATCCAGCGACGTACCCGTGGCAGACACGCAAATCACGGGTCATACCATGTGAGTATAATGGTGTCCGTATATAGCGCGTGGCGATACTGTCCCATTCCTTAGTTAGGATATACTCCGGAAATGTCAATCGATACGTGGCCGGTGCTGTCCGGCGCGGATTCCTCCGTATACTATTAGCGTTCGGAAGTATTCAGCCAGAAATATCCCCGGAAACAAGGGCTTTTCAGCCAGTGCTGGTACTACCATGTTGGGAATAGTCATCTCTTTGATGGTTTGTGAAATCATCACTATTCATATACATTAATACCTTGATACAACTGAATATCACAGTTTTTGGAACTGATTGTTTTAAAATATGCTGTAGGGGATTGCCAAAAATATGAAGGGTATATTACAAATATAATCACATATGGTTTTTAACAAGATTACTTAAATACATGGCACTAACTGGCAAAAAACTACATTGCATGACGTACAATTTTATTGACGCAATGTATCTTTTTGTTATTGTGATATTTAAGAGGCAGCCGAATGACTTGACAGTGTACCAATTGTCTTGCAGGTCAGTGGCTGTCTTAAAGTTCTGTCTGATATCCTCTTTGCAATGTAATGCAGAACTGCACTGGACACTGTAATTCAGATACTGGATCTTGGTTCTCCTGGAATGGAACATTAAAAATTACCTTGTGACTAAAGTTTATTCTAAAAAGGAAAGTGCAATGATGTTTCTGTGTGTGTGTGTGTGTGTGTGTGTGTGTTTGCGTGTGCACGTGTATGTGTGTGTGTGTGTGAGAGAGAGAGAGAGAGAGAGAGAGAGAGAATAAATTGTCTGATTTGAGCCTAGCTGATTTGTTATGACATCATATAATGGCTGATCCTGTTAAGCTGACTGTGTTGTCATTAGTGTAGTTACCATTAAGGGGAATCTGTGCCACATGCTCTTCAGTGTGGTCAACTGGAGGTGAGATCAAGGCCGTCTCTGACAGATGATCTTTGGCATCCCCAACAGGACAGGATGCCGTCTCTGCTTCTATATCATTGGCAAAGATGACAAAGGGGGGGCGGGGTGACATCACTGCCACGTGGTCGTTGGCAAAGTTGAGGATGGTGGTCAATGCAGACAGCAGCAGCACGTCCACATCATTATTCAGATGGATCTCCTCATGGTAGTTCTTCACTGGGAAGATGCAGTTCATAGGGACTCCCATTCTGTTACTGTATTCCTGCATCTAAACACACACACACACACACACACACACAAATAGTTAATCATGATCAAGCATGCATGTGTATCAAAAATGTATCAAATTTATGTGCACTGTCTGACAATCATTAGGCACCTTCACTTTGATCTTCTTACTCTTGTAAACTAGTTTGATGTCCTCAGCAACTCTTGCACATGTCTCATCTACCTTAGTCAGGATTGCCAGCTGGGGAATCCCTATTAAACACACACACAAATGTGTTACACTGCTCCTTTCAAGACTCTAATTTTTATAATGATAAAATTATAACTCACTCAAAGTTCCCGCTCTTCTCCTGATATCCCTCATCTTGTTTATAGTATCATCATTCACCAAGGAAATCGAATTGGCTGGGATCACACTCACTAAGCAGTGGATTCTGTCACTCAGCTCAGGATTGCTGTTATAATGCCGATCATCTTCTGAACATGAGCTGGTAGAATTAAACTAGAGAGAGAGAAATGACAGAGTAGACAAAGTAAACAACACAAGTGACAAGTAGGGAGAGAAAAGAAAGAGAGAAAAAGAAGAGAGAAAGTAATACGGGAGTGGAGGAGTGGGTATAAGAGAAAGGAAGCGACCTGGTAGCCATCTCTGATTTGTCCCTTTAAGGCTTTGATGATGTCATCTGGTTGGACTCCGTCATAATGTCCTTTCTCAAGTCCCATGGTATCACAGATGGCAAAGGATAGTAAGGATCCACTCTGATCTTTAATGCAGTAAGATCTGAACTAAGAGAGCACACACACACACACACACACACACACACACACACACGTTTTACACACACACTAACTTTGTGAGCGCTAACACTGTAACACCCATATATTGATGTAGTTGCATACACAGGAACTTGTAACTGGTCTTCATGCTATTCTTGTAGTAGGGCTGAAGCTGTGCCAGCTGTAATTGCTCGAGGAAGAAAGTCATTAAGAGTCAGTTTCTGTAAGAATCATGCGGGTGGTGATACAAACCCTCTTCATATTCCCTTCAAATTTTGAATACCAGTAGACATGTGCCTAAGAAGGACAAAACTGTATTTTTAAACATTGAGAATGTTCCTAACAAAAGTTAGGGCTTCCCAAAATTTCAGCGTAATTTTGAGGTACTGAAAATTCCAGTTTTTGCCTTCAAATATCTCATTGCGCCTTGATCTTACCATCATGAAATTTTGGCACATAAATGTTGGGGAAATAAACCTTTGAGTAATGATGTCACTTCTGTGGCAAATTGAAGGCACTGTCCTTAAGGGCCTCTTCAAAATTGGACCTTTTACATTTTTGTACCATTTTCGTGTGCTTCTCACAGTTCATATGACACTCAAAACCTTATTAGTTTGTTATATATATTCACTTTGGAACCTCCTCTTTTAGAATTTGAATAAAATATATGGGCATGAATTGGTGATGTTAAGCCAGAGGCAATTATTTTAGGGAAATATGAAATGAAGTGCCATTTTAGATGCTCATAGCTCTGTGCGCCATCACTCAAAACAGTTGAAATTTGCCTTACTTTGTTCGTCTGCACTCATATTATCTGTGGTCCAAATATCTAGGTGGCTTTTTGTTCTATCACCGAGTAAATTAATTTTATTTACAGCAGATTTGCACCTATGATAACTTCTATGGAGGGTTGTGCTGACTAACCAGAGACGCCAAAGCTCTAATCCTGTTTGAGCCATTATCAGACTGTAGATGTGGTGGCACAGTGGTTATGTCACAGACTACCAATCAGCAGACCAGGGTTCAATTCCCAAGCATTGCATTATTTATTTATTGCTTTGAGTAAGCAAATTATTAGGCAACATTACTTGATTAGATAAAGAAGGCTACCACTCAAATATATTGCAAACAATACAAAAGTATCAACATTAAGTGTCTTGCTCAGGGGAGTAAGAGGACAGTCAAGTATAGAACCACCAGCTTATCAGCTTACAAGTGTGCTAGGCTGTTTCTTTACACGTTGTGCTATCAACACTCAATTGATGCTGTGTATACTTTTATTCTTTGAAGATGTAGTCTTTTAATCCAAAATTTTGATTTGAAATATGAAAAGACACTTGTGCGTTTTTATAAAATCACTTGTGTGTCTTTATAACTGTTTGCTAAACCTATTATTCTTGGGAATGGTCTCCTTTGGGGCATTACTAAAGGTAATTGACCAATATCAAATCAATTGTCTGTAAATGTATCACTTTGTTTGAAACAAAAAAGGTTGAATATACCCCTCAGACAATCTAACTATTCAGCTTGGACATTGCTCACAGAATCTATTTCAAGACTCAGAACATGAGGATAACACATCCCTCTTCAGATCTAATGACTGTAAACTTAGATCAAATTTTTCTTGAACATCACATTAGACTTAGAACATTTGTGCAGAAGTGTTCCTTCCTACTATAAGCGGTGCTTTTGGCAAGTTTAAGAGGAGCCAGAGTCAAGTCCATGGTAAAAGTCAAGTACACAAGAATATTGTCTGTGCTGCCGTTAGCAGACACACCCTCCAGTGAAGGGTGAGTCTGACCATGTGTGTAGAACTACACTTCTCTGTAATGGTGACTCAAAATGTCAATTACCCATAACCACCAGTGGCATCAAGGTAACCCTTATTGAGTTGCTTAGAGTGAGACATAGTGTTCAGACATCAACTACACTAAGTGTTTGCAAACCAGCAACCTCCATTCTTGTGCAATTGAAAAACAACAACAGTCATCTTGTTGAATACAATCACTTGGCAGTTAGAAATTATTATTGTCTTGTCACACATCTATTCCTACCAATCTGTGGGAAAATTCAAAATTCATCTGATTTCAGTACATGGCAGATAATGCTGGTGGTTTTTCCCCACTATTTAGATTCAGTGTTTATTAGCAAGTCATGTCATTTCTCACTCTTTCCTGGTCATTATACACTGGCAGTTCTTTAGGGTTAGACATTGCATTTTACAGAGCACTGTGTGTTTTACTAGATCACAATAAAAATAAATACACATGATGAAAAGACTATGCAGAGTGTATGTCATTCAATTTGGTCTATTTGTGAGTGACTTTTTGGCACCTATTCTGTCTCAAAAAAATATTTGTCATAGCAATTTGGCCCAAAATAGATGAATGTCTTTCCTAAATGTGCACTTTTGATTATGTAGCCACACATCTCAAGGGAAGGTGTGCAAAATTATACCTCAATATCTCAAATATTTCTAAGAAAACTATGCCTTCGAATAAACCCACTCCCTATTCCAAAAAAATATTTGGAAACTTCAAACTATAATACAACCAAAACTCTTGGAGACTCAAGCATGCCTTTGTATGTTTGTCAGGTGCCTCCAACTGGCTTCAGTACTGCCGTTTTTTTTTTTTTTTTTTTTTCCAGCTTTGTCCACATGATGGTGCTGTTTTCAATTTCACATATTTCTAGAGGGCCTATCGATGTATGTAATTTATGCAGTTAATAAATGGCATTTAATGGTTAATAAAGCAAAAAGCCTCCAAGATATTTAGAATACAAATAGATTAGATACATGTCAACATAATAAAAATTGTTTCAACCTTTTTTACTAATGGCGCACAAAGATATGGTCGTCTAATTTCAATTTCAATTTCATATTTGCCAAATGAAACATCCTCTCTATCAGTACTTGAAAATTTTGCAATCTTCAACCAATTATATTTCAAAACAGGACCTCCCAATGTGCTCATATCTTTATGAATGAGCAAGGTTACGTGTTTGCACAAGCAGTGAGAGGCCCCAAAACAAGGCTCCAAAACTGAAAAGTTGAGTTTTCAATGGCCACCTAATGGCTGTAAGTTGAACTAGTGACCATCATAAAAATATGTTTCAAAACTGTTGGACCCATGCTCTGATTTTGCCAAATGTCAGAGTGCTGTCTTAAAAGCCCACTGAAATATGGACAGGCAAAGTTGTGCATTTTGAAAAGCATCAAATTTCCACCTTTGCCATGTGTCATTTCAAAAGTCCCTAGGTTTTTTTAGGAAAGGTCCAAAACATTTCAATTGTTATTTTTAAATATCTATCCCATATATGTATCTATGAGAATTTTTTCATTGAGATCTGAAGAGGGTTTGTATCAGCCCCTATGGAAATCCGCATGAGTCTTACAGAAACTGACTCTTAATCAAACACTGACAAACTTACTATACTTGTGAAGCTGCAATCTATTAGTGTAGCAGCTGCAGGAGATCCAGTGGAATAAGTTGAAGGCCAATATGATAACTCACTGTCCTAGTGAAACTAAAGCCAGTTACAGCTGCATCTATCCTCTCCTGGAAAACGCTCTTTATGGAGCCGATGAGGCTGGACTTCCCTGCTCCCACGGGACCATGGATCAGGATACGGAGTTTTCCCACATCTGGAGTGCTGATTTGGAATCTCCTCAAGTCATCTTTCATGTCTTTCACTTTGCTATTAGATGACAAGTAGAAACATACTAAATATACATTGCAGCATTCTAAAACAAAGGTATATTACAGATTTTAACCATTGCTTGAACACTTCTGACCTAAGCTTAAACCAAAGTGACACAATTTACACACAACACCATTTCACACCAATTACACACAACACTAACTGGCGTTGTAACTAGTTCTCAATGACAATGCAAGCATCATGCTGGGACCAGCGGGTGTCGGAGAACTTTTGGAGACGTATATCTGTAACCTTTTTGGGGAACCAGGGGCGTATTTCACAAAACCAGAGTAAGTAGATCCAAGATAAGTGACGAAGACGGGGCTTGACCTAGCCCCTTCTAGGTAAACAAGCACAAAACGCTTCATGAACGTCAAGCACGGATGAGTTGAGGCGGCTAGGTCAAGCCAGGTCTAAGTTATTCTGCATGCATGTGCGTGCTCGTTTTTCAACAAGCTCACTCGCGGTGTGTTGTAACTATAAGTTTCATGAGTTTATTCTTTAGAATAATTTAGTTGTATTTACAGGTTTAGTCTGTTAAGTTAAAAAAAAAAAAAAGACTACATTACCCATCATGCATTTTGTGGCACTTCCTGTTTTGCTGCGTGTTTTTGAGAGAAAAAAGTCTAGCGTATACATGTCCAGAGATGCTAAGTAAAAGTTGAAAGGTTTTACACGGTGTTCAGACTCCATTTCATTTTTGCAACTAGCCAGAAATACAGAACACAGTGTGAATTTGAAACACGCATGTAATATAATAGTTTGCGTGAAGAAAAAAAGTGTAATTAAAAAAGATACTTACAAGGAAGCAAAACAATGTATATTAAAGACGGGAAATTCAATAACATCTGCAAACTTAAGAGAGAAGGCGTGGCAGACAGCTCACTGCACAAATACGTATGCTCCCACCTGTGATTGCGTCCTCATGTTGCAACGCGACGTAGCCTAGTTTGTTTCTTTTAAAAGCACGCCACTGAAACAGTAAAACTTTACATCAACTTTCTCAACGAATCTATGGCAGATATTTCAGCCAATATGTCCCACATTTCTACTTTTGCAGCTTTCTTCTTATCATATGAATATTAACAATGAACAAGCAATGACTAACATAATAAATACTTATTGTAAAATAAAATACTTGTACAACGAACAGCCATTTTGCAAAATGGTGATTTTCTGACAGCTTTTCGAGTTAATACAATTGTGAGAAGTTTACAGACTATTGAATCCTTCTAACATGTGAGATTCTGTTTGGAGTGACAACTGAGTGAACCAATGAGATACCAGAATTATCATCAGAATAAACTAAGCCTGGCACTTAGCCTGGTCAGGAGCAGGCTAGCTTCCAAGTATAAATTGCCATGGTAACTTATATGAGATCTTTTCTGAGAAACCAAGTCAATGCTATGTTCATCCAGGATAACCCAGTAAGCCTGTCTAAATCCCCAATCTTGGTTTTGTGAAATACCCCTCAGATCAGAAGCCCACAATGTCTTGGACTGTATAGGGTGAGTCTCTTTCGAACTAATGGGATTCGAGAGAAATGTACTATGGCCAGGTTCAGAGCATGCTGATAGCTGTCTGATTCCAATAATACCTTGGTTAAAGCCCCTCCTAATATGTTGGCAGTGAAAACAAATCACAAAAGTCTTCTCTCACTGAGTAGCCCCCCGACTCAATATGGACATAACACACTAAAATGTACACTAGCTGACATCAGCTGTCTCATCTAGGATAACAGAAAACCATTCTGCAGATCAACATTTTTGAAGAATAGAATTCTGAACTTCTGAACTCAATGATCTCATTCTGAATCTTATGACCACAATAATTTGCATTGGATGGTTCCAGCTCTAAAGTGGTGTCGCCATTAGTGTGGTACTTCAAAAGTGCCTGGAAATTACTCTGTTCGTCTGTATAACCCCTAAGAGCTAAATTTTGCTGTCCACACGTACTGACTAAGTCAATGATAGCCTGGATGCCATGCCTGTTGCGTGCTTTTGTCTCTTGATGTGAACGATCCAGTCACGAACAAATGGAATTTTTTTTTCCTATACATATTTGCACAAACTCAGAAGCCTGCAACTGTGCATTCTAGTGCGCTTGAATTCCAATGTGGTTAGCCACGATTTTTTTGCCATTGCTCCAGTCACGGAGTGGTTTAGTTCTCCCCAGACAAGAACAGCATGCATGCAACACAAAACAGGCTATCCTGACACAAACTGTAGCACAATGTAGGTAGGGCTCTATGGATTCCGCGATAACGTAAACACGGACGGAATCACGGAATGACAACATTAAAACAGAATATAAACGTGGAATCGCACAGAATTTGCAACATTTTGTGAGTGGACATTTAAATACATGTTTATAAAACAATATATTCTAGATTTCCACTCTACAAACTCTGTAAAACATACCACTGATCTGCAAAGTCTGATCAGATTGCTGCACAGACTTTAACCCTCTATGGCATGGTGTTGCCCTCGGGCAACTTTTTTAAGTAAATACATTGGCCCTCTAAATTTTTTTAAACATTTTTTTCATTACATCATCACGACATGTTTCTGTCCAATAAAATAATGAGATAAAAGGGGTTTGACCTTTGACCAGGGGGTGGGACAGTCTTATCAGGAAGTGGAGCCGCATGGTATGCAGCACTGGCAAGAGGTCAAATGTAAAACATTTTTAAACATATTTAAACTCCATGTCCTGCTAAACCAATTTAAACCAGACAGAGGGTGGGTAGCGACTTCCACACTGATTTTCGGTGATGGTTAACAGAGTCCGGTGCACATTTCCAGGCATCTGCCTCAAGATTTTCTATGTCTGACTAATCTGATATTAATGCTACTGGAACGACTCGTGCCTCAACAGAACTAGCCGACGGCTCATTTGTCTGCAAGGTGGAGCAAAGTGAACTAGGCCTACAGCCAGCTGTTGTTGGCATGAAGGGACCAGGGAGATGTCAGTGTTTTAACAATAAATCCAGGGGGTGGATGGCTACAGTAGGTTGTATGCATGCAGATTCAGAGGTAGCTGACTTAGGCAATGGAACAAAGCTAGCATCCAGAGAGGTGCTAGAGGAGTGAATGCCGGTGCTTCGTCATTTGCCGTTTGTATGACCGGAGAGGACTGGCAGATGACACCCGTGTCATTGCTTTTAGACTTTTTGGAAAAGTCAAAAATTTAATTTGATAATCTACAGTAACCAATGACCTTCCTTGGTCAACACACCCTGCCCTCTCTTGAAACACATACAAACTCAGCACTGTGTCTGCCTTACACCCCGCCCAATTCTCTCTTGCACGTTTCTCTCTCTCTCTCTCTCTCTCTCGCTCTCCAAAGGTACGCACAGGGCATACAGCCATATGTTTGGAGGCGCCACTGGGTTTAAACATAGCAGTAGGCCTCCCATGGCACTAATTCAGTGGTGGAGGTGCAGCCAACAAAATATATGTGATTATGCAAATATGCTAAAGCCCATATTTAAACGAACTAGAATTTCAATAAAAATAGGACATCTGATAGTCTGAAAAAATAATACCTAATTTGGAAATAATAATACCTCTGAGACCACATTCAACACTTAGCTTACATTTTTTTTATTTATCACTTTTAAATAATTTTTAAAACCCTGCGGACACTCTGATTTTGACAAAGGATTGTTCAGTTGTAATAGTGGAGTTTTAGTTAAACATAGATGTGAATGGTTATTTCCCAGTGTTGTATGTCATTTCCTTGTGTGTAGAGTTTTGCCACTTTGAGAAATTCTGCAAATTGTGTTCAAGCAATAGACAAAAACTCTAAATAAGCAAGCTCGTTAAATTTTATGTCACTTGTTCCCAAAAGCAAAATTCCCACCGAATGCATTTTGGTGAGAAGACTTAATGCAAATATGTATTCATAATCTGTAAGAAATGACGACTACCAGCTCTGAACAAATTTGATCGAGCAAACTTACCTCCAGTTCACAGTTCTCCAGGGACAGTCGAAAACTGTGGAACACAAAAACAACAAAATACTAATCATCAATCAGTTGTCAATACTTGTCAATCTTCCAAATTGCATTTAGGGTAGTTCAGTAAGTTGTTTGGTGTGGAGATAGAATGTAGTGGAGGATGAGTTACATGTTAAGAAAGGGGGGGAGGGGGGGGGGTTGTGGGCGGGTCTTGACAATTGGCTAATAACTATATTATAGCCAATAAGTTGAAATTGAAAATGTTTTGTCTTTTTTCCTCCTTTTTCTTCTGCTTAGTTTTTTTCAACAATTTTTTCAGCATGCCTATTCATTCAAAGAAATTTGGAACCATACTGCCAAACTAAAGATTTTGTACTGTATTCAAGGTTTTGGTTATTAGGGGCCCTATTTTGACGATGCAAAGTCAACTGTTGTTTGATGGATGATGCATATGGTTTTGGGGGCGTGTCAGCAATGTTCCCTCTAATTTTTTTCAGGACTGAGCAAATTAAAATTTGTCTGAGCGGCATGCTTACGCACCGTGAGCAGGTTTACACATGCGATCGGGATAATAATGCACATATTATACTTGCAGCAATATTTAATAATAATTTCTGTTCTGTGTTGTAAACAAAAAATCAAATGTGCATCAGTCCATAGCCATGTAGTATAATAACACATAGTGCTGTTGACTGGTAAAGAACAAAAGTAAGATGCAACTACAATGCTGAACCTGAGCTAACAGAATAGGGCACAATAAATTGACTGCATTTCTGTAAGACACACATTCAGTTGAGGTCAGATGATGACTTTGTATTTAACTACAGTATGTTGCATCAGATTGTCAGGTGCTTTGGCCTACAGACAACAATTAGTGACATTGGATTAGTCTACTATGGATGCATTCACACCAGATTTTTCCTTTAAATAGGCTACATTAATTTATTTCTTACTATTAATAAAAAGTATTGATTAGGGCCCATTTTCTGATTAATTTCCTCTGCTTGCCCTCTTTGAAACCCCCCAGATAGCCCTTTGCTCCCTTTCTATTTTATCTTCTGAATGTAGCCTATAACTACAACCTGAATGAATATATGTTTTGGTATTATTAAGGCATGGGTGTTAATGAAAAAGATTCTATGTCCATCATCAATGCATGCAAACTGATTCTGGTAGCCTATATCATTTATCATTGCTTAAAAAAAAGCCTTTGGCTTGACTTGGAATGGAGAGGAATTGAATATGCTGTGCAGGAATTTCCATTTGTAGCCGAAATAGGAACAGATTAGGCTACTTAATAGTAGTCTATCTGAATACACTTTCTTTTCTCCTTCTCATTTTGATACACAGTTCATTAGCCTATGGGTGGAGCTCTTTAACTATTGCAACAAGGAAACACCTCTCTGGACGCAGACAGAGCAGTATGAAGCAACGTGCATTGAAGATTAGCTGTCTCCTCAACCGTTTCGCCACAGTGTCAACAAGTGAGGATGCGGATGGTGACGGAAACACCGCGAATGAAATTACCGCGATGTAACCGCTTGGTGCATCAAGTACGTGCGCAGAAGAATACCGCAGGTGTTAAGGGGGCTTGATGATTTTTTTGCGCGGTCTGAAAAATCATGTGCGCTGCAAGCCCGAGAGGCCTGCGCGCGCGCGCACGCGCGCAGCTTAGAGGGAACATTGCGTGTCAGCGGCTTATTGCTATTTTCACAGCGCAGAAAATGAACTTCGCGCCGGCGCAAAGTTCAAAAAGGTTGGACTTAGGATGCCTAATTAATCATGGGTGTGTTATGGGTGTAACACAGACATAACCAATGACAGATCAATCTCTCATTCCCTTTAAGAACGAACAGCGCAAAGCGCCTGGTGAATTGCTATCACACCAGCTGATATTGAATAGCGAGCAAGCTCACACGTCGGGTCTAGTCATAGTCAGAGCCGTAATGGGTATGGTAATATTAAATTGATGTGTACAGGCTGCAGAAGACACGAAGGAAGCTGATTTAGTCCTGATAGATATCTTGGAATATTCATTCGAAAGCGAAAGTAAACTTGATTCTCCATTTAACGTCCCCCCTTCTTATATCCTCACACGTTTTCTGTTGCAGGCTAATAAATTGTGGTTAGCCACATCTTCCTGAACATCATAATGATTTTCCGATTGTAATAATTATTGTTGTGGCCTTCATTGTTATGTTGGAACAAGGACTGCATTACCTATTGCGTTGTGCGCCCATAAAATAGCATTTCAGGAATGCGTGACTGACGAATGACCGGGTTTTTCCCAGTCAGTGGCGGATCCCTTTCTGTGTCTGTATAATAGCATCTGTTGCGCTTTGCGCCTAGCCACACCTTCGACACACCTCCGAGGACGCAAAGTCACTTGCTAATTAGACAACGTGAATTATTTGACCGAAAAACGAACCATGCGCTTGCGCAAAATAGCAATGACAGCTTGCGCGAGTCGCGAAGGCATGGTGCGCCATCTGCATTATGGGGCCCTAGATTTACATTTTTGGCAGACTGTGTTTAAGCATTTGCAAATAAGACAAAAAGATACATGTTTTTGGTGCACTGGTCATCTTATATGTAAAGAATATAGCATTTTAGAAATGCACCTTAGCCCTGCGCTCACAAATTACACTTAAATATCCTAACGTTACAATTTCTGTATTTTGTCATCATTGTTTGCCATTGCTTTCATGTGTTTTTGTCCACGTAAATGATAATTAATGGTGTATTTTCTTCGATGTTCAATAATCTTGTTACAGGGAGTGCAAAACAATTTTCCCCACTTTCATGAAGAACAGTATATTTACCCTGTCCTTTGCAGAGATGAAACACACGTTATTGGCCATTGCCAAAGATAGCTAGTCCGATGCGCGTGTGTGTGACAGTGAAGAAGTGTGTGCGTGTGGAAACACACCAGCAGAGTGTATAATAGAGCTGAGAGCTTTGCGTTTACTCATAGCGGTGGATCTGAGCTGCGCTGTGTCCTGCACACTCGCCAAGAGATCTTTCATCCATGAGTCGGGGGCTTCTTGCCATAGATAGTGGGAACCTCAGATACTACACTGGAAGCAGCATGCTAATGTAGCAGGCAGAGAGGTCTCCAGTTTCCATAACCCCGCCCCCCTCGTTAGCCAGTTAATTGCTCAATTCGGCTGCTAGAGCGTGGTGGTATTTAAGGAGCTCCACTGCTCTCTTGGTTGGACCCGGAGCTTGCCTTTAGCTCTGGCCTTTTCCATCGCTGCTCCTGTCAGCTCACTTTGCTGACTACAGGTAGGCTATGCCTTAGTTTGTAGCACTACTCATAGTAGCTGTCTATATGGGTTTTTAAATGTGTTTTGTGTCTGTCTTTAGCTGAGCATGGCTCTCATCTGCCCTCTGTCTCTCCTGGCTGTAACATCCAAAGTGGGTATGTACAACCTCTGTCTTTGATTGTCCTAGTGTCCTGTTGTGTTACGTTTTAACCTGTATGTCTTGTCTTTCCAGATTGTGCTGCCCAGTCTATCGTAGTGTGGTAATGTGAGTCGGGCTGCTGTCTTGTCTGTGTTTCGGACAAGACTGCTGCACGGTGGTCATAATGACTACAGTCTTTAATGAATTCTACCAAAAAAAATTACAAACAAATTTACCCACCAAGTATCATTTTCATCGGCCAAAAAGTCAGCACCAAATGAGACAACAAATCACTAATTAATTACTTTCCAAATTGAATGGTCAATTAGAAGTTTTTAATTGATTGTAGTTATTTATACATTTTTATTGCCAAATATGGAAGTAGTCTAGACTCACAGATTGGCTGAGGAGGTGGAGGTGGAGGTGGAGGTGGAGGATCCTAAGAGGAGCAGAATGAGAAGCAGAGATGTTAACTGAGGAAAGCTGAGCAGTAGTCTTGTCTGTGTTTTTCTATCTGGCACTCTTTTTGTTGAGGAGAACATATGTACAGTATTTCATAAAAATTAGATTTTTAAATTAAGTTACATCATGGAAGCATAGAGCAGTATCAGTACAGATAGGTAAGCAATTGAGCAAACTTCTTATTGAGCCCTTTTTATTATCTCCTACAAAGTGAGCAGTAGATGACTTAGTAACAAGAGGGTGAAGATTTAACCCATTTAAGGCTGTACCTCATTCTTCCAAAACCACATGATCTCTTAGCAGACCTGAGCCTGAAGGAGACAAAATCATGCAATTAAGTTACAAATTCAGTCATACTATACTGAACTTCAGTATCATATGTTATCCACTCTGATCTTCAGACTCAAAGATCAATCTAAGATCCTTCCAGCTACATGAATATGCTGTGTTGCTTTTCCATTTCTGCATGACAATCTGTACTAATGTCTTTAAACACATTCCTTTTAATCATTCACATTCTTACTCTTGCTTTTTCTGTCTTGATCTCATTGGGTCATTCTGAGCCAAATTCTCCGGTCTTAGTTATTCCATTATCTTAGTCTGTTAGTGTGTCTGAATTTTTCTTTTAGTGTCGTCATGCCATGCCAGGCCCAGCGTCAGCAGTTAGCAACTAGTGACCAGTGTTGGGCAGTAGCTAGCTACAAGTAGTGAAGCTACTAGTTTAACTACATTTCTGAGTAGCTTGGCTGTAGTGTAGCTATTTTCTGGATCCGATAGCTTTTCAGTAGTGTAGCTACTTTTTTGGCCATGTAGTGTGGTAGCTTTCCCATGAGCTACAGTTTCAGGGCATCAGTTCACAACAGCAAATCTTTCATCTAGGCCATGCGCAGAGGATCAGTTCTTTACATTACTGTGATGCATTTATTGCCTGACAGGTGCCATAATTCAAAATTAAAAAAGTGTCCATTGTATAATGCATAGGCTTATGGGTATAATAGTCTACCGCTACATCTATAATGAAAATCAATTGTGTGTTCTACTACGTGTCAATTTGATGTAATTTAATAAAAAAAATGTTTTACGCTTATAAACGTAGGCTACATTTAGATAGAATTAGTTACCTCTGCTAAGGAGGTTCTGTTTTCGTTGGCATGTGAGTCTGTGAGTGTACAACGTAACTCATAATTGCACGGGTTTGGATTTGGAATTTTCGGACAACGTGTGTGTTGGGACAAGTAAGAACTGCTTTGATTGTGGTGACGATCGGTGATCCAGAACACCTTCAGTGACCACATTTTCTGCGCTCTCTGAACACTTTTCTATTGTATGTCTGTTTGAGAGACCTGATAGTTTGATCACTAATACAATTAATTGGATCTAAGAATTTATTTATAGGCCTTTTTTGTGTATTAAGAAGTAGCTTCAAAATAGTTAAGCTACTTCTGGCATTTTTTCATAGCTTAGCTTGCTGCATTTTGTCTTCCGGTAGCTTCGGTGTAGTGAAGCTTCATATGATGTGGAGTAACTAGTAGCTTAGCTTGCTACATTTACTGAATAGCTTGCCCAACATTGCTAGTGACTAAGAGGGCGACTGCATTGCGGAGAGGGGGCGGCAAAAAAAAAAAAAAAACTTGTGTAGAGAAGGACACGAAGATAACACACAACACCATAAGACCGTTTAGACTACTTGTAAAAATGTCAGACTGTAGGTGAATGAACGACTTATGAGTGATGATGTCCCAAGAAGGCGATTCTGTTCAGACCGTCTCCTGTCTCCTCTGTGCGCATAGCCTATGGGGCGTCTGACTCTATAGCAGTGGTTCTCGAACTTTTACTGTCATTCCCCACTTTGGAAGCCAGATAATTCTCACGCCCCACCTGCCTTTACTAGGCCCCCCAATTTTTGATATTATGAAAAATGATGTGACGGTTGATATGCAATGCAGATAAATTGTGGCAATGCTTGTGACAATCTTTTGATGTGATTTCAAGACCAGATGTACTCATAGAGAGGACTGCATTGAAGGCAGTGAAATCGCTAGGTTCTCCTATTTATTTTGATATTCAATATGCCCTATTTGACTGAGGAGATCATGAGATATTTCTCCAAGATGAATAGACACTAGGCCTATAAAGGGACACATAGCCGCATTAATGTTAGAAAACTACATTTCTCTCCAACCGCTCATCACCACAACTAGCGAATAAGACCATCAGAAGGCTCAATTTGCGCACAATATCTCCGTAAGGAATACTTCGCAAGTAAATCTCACATACAGGTTTGTTTTGTCTTTCATTGTGAAGCACTTAATATTGTAGCGCCGAAGTAGCTTGGGAAGGATGGATTCGGAGACGGCGGTAGTAGGAAATCCAAAATGCCAACGGGTTTATTGCCTATTAATGATCACAACCTAGGCAATGGGCAGTAGGAGGTGTCCTCTTCAAAAACAACAAATTTTACGTCTAAAACCCCTGATCATAACCAAACCCCTAATCAATAACTAACCTATCTAATCCCCTTGTTATTACCGCCCGGACACCTCCTCCCAATCACAACCCAACACAACAAGATTGACACATGCACACACACACACATGTACACACAGACACACACGCACACATACAGAACAGTTCACGAGGGACAGGTAGCCTCGGCCCTACAATATCTTGACCACTGTAATGCACTGAAATCATTTCTGCACGTGTTCTGCACGTCTTGCGCCCCACGGCCCCCGGTCATATGTCAGATACAGAAAAAGTGCTTGAATAATCTGACAATTCTCTGAAATCAAAATGACAAAACTACTTGATTGTTGCCTATTGATAAGCAAGGGATGACTATTAACATTGTGCAGATTGCACAAAGACTCGCAATTTACAGCATTTTACTGATTGGGGGCATTGCTGGCTTAAATTGCCACTTACTGAAGATAATGCATATAAATGTCTTGTCATGGCATCCATAAACCTTCTGATTTGTCCTCGAGTAAGTCTCCTATCTTCAAAACTGGGGCCTTGACAACTTGTCAAAGATGTAATTTCATTAATTGCCAAGCCATAGGCTACTTTGGAAGAAGAGTGTCTACCATAGATTATGCTTGAGCTACAATCCTGACATTCCATGTCTGGCTTTAGCTAACAGATATTGACAGTAGAAAATTTGAAGGCTATACGTAAAATGGCTTCCAGATATTGCTGTTTAGAATACAGCCTTTCAGATTATGGTGCCCAAAAAATCCTCATGAAATATTTGTTATATAAAAAACTATTGATGGTGTGAACCTAATATTTTGGATTCTTACTATTAAAAATAGTACATTTTTAAATAGATTTTTTTTCAGGAAATTCTGAGATGGAAGGCTAGACATCGTCGCAATCGGTAAGGCCCTCTGTTTAATTTGTTATGCATAGGCCTATTGAACGAAGACATTTCAGGAACGCACAGCAGGCCTACATGATCTGTGAAACGAAAACTCAGCTACTAGCCTACTCTGACAGAGAAGGATGTTTGAGAACTCGAAAACAGGTGTTATTAGTTTGTGTTAGCCTACCGTCTTCAATGGGTCCAAAAGCACTCATTAGCCATTTCATGCAAATAGTGTAGCCTACGACTACTCGGTTTTTCAGTCACGTTAAGCCTATTGTCAAATACACTGCGATTAAGTTCTAATTGAAAATGTAGACCTTGGCTACAATCCAAAGCTTTCGTAGCCTACTTACCAATATGTTTTCGTTGATGTTTCTTTGCGAAAACATTGCAATCTCCCGTCACGAAATGGAGACGACGACTTCTGTTTACTTTCGATTCTTTGAAGGGCGGAGTAGAGACGAGGTTTGCAGCCTCAATGTGGGGCGGAGCTCAACGTTGCCCGGAATAAAATAGATACAGACGGCAAGTCCGGGCACGGCAATAAAATCAGCTCCTCGTGTCCCCCATGTGGGGGAAAACAAACCCGAAATTAGTGAAGGAGTCAATGGCATGCTAAGCTACAAGTTACACTGGGCACCATCTACAAGGAGCCAGACACATTTTTGAGGGCAATGCCTGAAGGTAGTAATGATGGTCCGATGTGAATTCTGAACTTGACACCCCTCCAAACGCGATACTGATGACAATCTAGATGATGTTTGTTAGCTTCATTACCTTGCTAACTAGCCAACTTCATTGATCACCACAGTAAATGTAGCTAACTTTAGCTTGCTTAACTGAGCTAATCAGACTTGTAATTGAAAGTTGCTTTACTTTTGACAGGAGCAGAGACGGCTCATGACATTTCTGTTAGTGTAACTGCAATAAACAAATGATGGAAAATTTTTTTTAGTCTAAACACAAGTAGGCCAACAGGTCATGATTAGACAATATGGACTTTGTTCAATTTTACTTAGCGATCTTTTATTGTTAAGCAACTTTCTCTACCTTGTCCATTCACCATAATGTTAAATTGGCCTCTGTTATCCCCCACGCTGACTCCACCCTAGCATTTTGGGGGCGTTAACCGTACTTGCCGTCTGTATCTATGGCTACATAAACAAAACAGAACATGGTTAGAAAGGCAGAAAAAATCTATCACCCCATGCCTTGATAGCTGTCTTTGACAGACTATTTTATGTACTTTTCTTTTGAGTACCACTTTGGAATTTGGTGTATTCAGAGTCTAAAAACTTTTCTTTAAGTTGATGTTTTTGTTTCTATGGTTGACTCTACCAGTAAAATTGTAAATGCACTTAAAAGTTGGATCCAATATTATCTTTGTCAATTTTGAAGTGCCATAAATCAAAAAGTTTGAATTCTTTCCGAAGTATTCCTCCAGTTCAATACAACATGATTACTGAAGTGATATATATTTAATTATCGAAGATCTCATATGCTTCAGTGTGGAAATATTGAAAAAGTCAAATTTTCAAAAGTGGCCATCATTTTGTGTTTATACCATTTTCAGGAATCCATAACTTGGCAATTGTCTTACTGTAAGCTAAAATATTTGACAGTTCAGAACGTCTACATGTATGCAACACCGCCTGAAATTTTCAATTTTCTAACATGAAGTATGTGTAAGTAATGGCCAACAGAACTTAACAAAGTTAAAAAACTGCATTTTTCCAAGATCAAGACCCTGTTTTTTAAGGCCCAATATCTCAGAAAGTAAAGTAGATACAAGGTTAATATTTTGCACAATTGCTGATGGGTATGATGCCATTAGGCACCTAAAGTTTGAACGAAATCCAAGAGGGTCAGGCGGAATGCATTTGTTGATTTCACACGGAATGGCCCATGAGCCTATAGGCTCCCATGCACCTGAACGATGCTTGTGCACCACAAGAATAGCCTTTTAAAAGCAGATGAAATTGTCGTATGAATGTAAAGTTTTAAGTCTATTACAAACTTGCCTACCATTCGTCGTGCATTAATATGTCTTCGCCTGTTGAGGTTGCACATTTGGCTTCGGCGTCGCCGACGTCTTCTCCACAGTAGATGGAGCATAGTTTCGTGCATGTAAACAATCGTCTGTACAAGAAGTGCAAATGCTCTCATGATGCGATCCATCAGTGTTGTCGCTTTTCTTCCGGTCAACACAACTGTTTCCATGTGGCCTTTTTGTGTGGAGTGTCGAGGCAACGCCCACTGCTGATAACGAATCCTGGGCACTCAAATTGGTGTGAACGCGGGCCGTTCTTAGGCAAGCACTTTAGTTCCCGATGTAACAGGTGCGGGAACCGGAACCTGCACGGGACTTTCCGGTGTGAAAACGCTATGAATGGACATGAGAGATTTAATTGAACTAGCCCAATATCCTTTATGAAAATTATGAGTAATGGGCATTGGCCTGTATGCCCTATGGCCAGTCCATGCCTGAGCGCGTTCAAGATCTAGCAGCAGCCTGCTGCCGTGCAGCCTGCGCTACACATGGTACAATTTGCTGCTGCGTAGCAGATCTACCCTCACTGCTTTCTGCTGCTCCTGCATGGAACCACCTCAATGACAATAAACCTCACCCTGGATGGCTTGAATCTCCTTTGCAAAAATGACACATTTCTATTTGTGGTTCCGAGCATAAACATTTTCACAAAATTAAGGAATAATAACACAAATAATCTAGCTCTGTTCTTTGATGATGTTTTGTGACCATATTGCAAACATATAGAAACTTCAGAGTAATTCTGAACACATATGATTTGTATGCATGCATTTATTTAAAAATCATAAAATTTATTTTCAGCCAACTTCATGATTATTTTGATTAATATAAAGGTAATTCAAGCTTAATTTAATGCAAACAAAATTTGGCGACATCTCTTCCATGTGTCACATAGTGTTAAGTGCAGCTAAGTGTGTCCAGCTTCTCCTGCAGAGGTCTGTAGCTCCTCCTGTTTGATCACGCAGATCTTGGCAGTCAAATTGCTAATTGCTAAGTCGTACGCACCTATTGACATCCATGGCAGTGGGGGCACAGTCCCACATGGTCCTCCTCTAACTCCTCGTCAGACTGGACACCCCCAAAAGAACAAGCCTCCTATGTGTATGAGCTCACAGCCTTTATGGGACACTTGTGCCCCCTAGGGGCCGTATCAAACTATAACCTATAACTATAATGTCTGGTCTGTGTCTGTCTAGAGTCATCCCAGCTCTGCTTTAGACATTGACTTCCATGGCAGTGGGGGCACAGTCCCATATGGTCCTCCACGACCTCCTCTTCACACTGGACACCCCCACAAGCTGCCCCTCAAATACGTTTTTAATAATGTTTTTCATGAAATATGGTCTGGAGGGGCAGGATGTCACCATTTTACAGGAATGCACCGGAGTGAATTCAAGCATAGCCCTGCTGCACGAGCCTTCCAACAGCAATATATTCAGATGAATGAATGAAATGAAAGAATTTCGAACAGCATAGACTGATGAGAATGCGCCCTTCAAATCTCAATTTTTATATCCTTGAGCCACCAGTTCTTTTCAAACATAGTGTAAGGCGGAACCCACCCCCCGGAATCAACACTTACGGCTGTGGCCATTAACATGACTGCCTTAACAAAGACTGTGTTCTGATTGTGGTCATCCTACCTATGGTTACCTATGGGCCATTCCGTGTGAAATCAACAAATGCATTCCGCCTGACCCTCTTGGATTTCCTTCAAACTTTAGGTGCCTAATGCCATCGTACCCATCAGCAATTGTGCAAAATATTAACCTTGTATCTACTTTACTTTCTGAGATATTGGGCCTTAAAAAACAGGGTCTTGATCATGGAAAAATGTAGTTTTTTAACTTTGTTAAGTTCTGTTGGCCATTACTTACACATACTTCATGTTAGAAAATTGAAAATTTCAGGCGGTGTTGCATACATGTAGACGTTCTGAACTGTCAAATATTTTAGCTTACAGAAAGACAATTGCCAAGTTATGGATTCCTGAAAATGGTATAAACACAAAATGATGGCCACTTTTGATGACAATATTTCCACACTGAAGCATATGAGATCTTCGATAATTAAATATATATCACTTCAGTAATCATGTTGTATTGAACTGGAGGAATACTTCGGAAAGAATTCAAACTTTTTGATTTATGGCACTTCAAAATTGACAAAGATAATATTGGATCCAACTTTTAAGTGCATTTACAATTTTACTGGTAGAGTCAACCATAAAAACAAAAACATCAACTTAAAGAAAAGTTTTTAGACTCTGAATACACCAAATTCCAAAGTGGTACCCAAAAGAAAAGTACATAAAATAGTCTGTCAAAGACAGCTATCAAGGCATGGGGTGCCTTTCTAACCATGTTCTGTTTTGTTTATGTAGCCATGTGCTTTTGGTACCTTTGCCACAGTCCCTCCCTCTCACAGAACTGAGTCTCCTCCCCCAATTTTAGCAGTACTGACATCAACTATCGACTCTAACAACAAGAACAACATTATTTTGTATATACTACTACTACTACTTATAATAATAATAATAATAATAATAATAATACTGATAACAGTAATAACCTCTTCTAGTACCCCAGGGAAAAGTGGAATAATCAGTGTATTTAGTTGTCTAAAGCAATTTCCTTTTATTTTAAATTTTTAATTTAATTTAAAAAAAAATATATATATTTTTAATTTCTAAAGCAATTTTAGTTATTTTCATTAACTAATTTTATTTTATTTCCTCAATAAACATATGATGAATGGAATACAGATGTGGAAGATCTAAAAGTTTGTGAGCACACTTTTATCAATGAGTAAGTCAAACAGATGCAATAGGCCTAGAGTGTTCACAGCCACTAAGGAGGTTATGTTTTTTGCCAGCCTGTGGATGTCTGTGTACAAGACAATTCAAAACTGCACAGATTTGGATGACAGTAATGGAGCAATCAAGAACTGATTCGGTTTCGATGACAGTTGTACTGAATGATGTCTATAAGATCTGTAATCCAGTACACAAACTAGAATTTAAATTATATTCTTGACCCTATTGCTTTGGAAGAAATTTGCACTCTCTGAGTGCTTTTCTAGTTTAGACATTTAATTCTTTCATTGATTTGCAGTTTCTTTGAACTGACAGCAGGGCTGTCACAAAGCATGTTCCAAATGTTGTCAAGAAAATGACTAGTTTATTTTGATATACTTCTCTATCATGGTGGCTGAGCTACAAGCCTTCTGAACCCAATGGTGGGAATAATCTAAGGGCCCCGCCCACAACCAACTCTAGTGCCCTTTGAAAAAAAGTCATTACCCATGAGCCCTAGCGCCTGATGAGACTTTCTTTTTTTCATTTCCATTGTTAAATCATGTGCTACAATTTTAATGTTTAAGCCAAGGCCTATTACTTAGAAGCTAGAATGTGGGTACAGCGAGAACGTATGTCACAATGCATGTATTTTGAACTTAGTTACCCTGATTAAGTCAAAGGTATCATCATGTATGTTGGTTTGTGCTTTACAGATAAGGCTACTCAGATTTTGGTTCATTCTTATATCCTAAATTGTCCAGACTTGGTAATGACTTGCAGAAAAGTCATTCCTACTGGCAACCATGGTAGCATATATTTGGATGTATGTCATACATTAAAATTTAGTGTGTTCATAGGTCAATTTACTATACTATTATACTCTAGTCTGAGTTTTGCAAGTAAAACTCCACAGGCATTGGGTAAACTTTCACTCAAAATCTCAATTTTAGAAAAAATTTGAACACGTGTCACTTCTGCTGACAATTGTGGTTATAACATTTAGTTGAATTTGAATAGATATGATCATTAACATTATTAACATTGCTGATAAGTCAATTCACTATACTAAAGAAGAAAAAAATGGCTAGAAAAAATTACAAAATACTTTGATAAAATTTCTAGGTTATTATTTATTTGTCATCTATCAATTAAACTATCTATCAATCAATTTGCAAATATTTGAAGAGATTGCAATGCTGGTCCTTTTAGGCCCGTGACAATAAATCAGAATTTTCTGTCACCTGCCGATGTATGCTCCATTTTAGTGATCAGTCATAAGAAGTTTTAGTTTCTTACAATTATAAGCCATCTCATATTAACTCTCAGGATCACAGACTGCATTTCCTTTGAGCATATTAAAGTTACAGCTATACATTCAATGTATGGTAATGTGGCATTTGAAGTAGCCTATCTTTAGAGATGCACAAAAAGCAATCTGTGATAATCCTCCATGAAGGTGCGATGACCAGGAAACCAACAATAATCATGATCAACAATAGCAGGCAAAATGCTCATTAATAATAAAAAGAAGACTTTAAAAGAAGAAACCTCATTGGCTAAACATACAAGGAATAGGCAGACACCAAACATCCAATGAAAAGCCTAATTGATGAATAAAGGGAGGGGCAGAACCTAGGCCCAGAAGCACATGGCTATGTGGGCAAAGTAGTCCATAGCAACCAAGGGACCAAATAAACAAACACACCTAGCAACGAAGGCAGAAAAACCAATCACCAAGACTGTGAAAGCCATCTTTGATATAATAATTTATGTGGTTTGGCTAAAGGTACCATTTCAAAATCTTGAGCATTTGCAAAATAAAACATGGGCTTTGTGGTGGTAACTTTGATTTTAAGGTACACTCAACCAGTAATTTGGAAAATATGCTTAAACTATAGGTCTTAATTCATTTATATCATCTTTAATGTCTCAAAACTCAAAAGCTGTTATTAATATCAAATATTTTCTTACTTGAAGATAATGTACAATAACTTGTGTGAACTACATAGCAATACTAAAGATCTGATGTCATTCGTGTACAAGATATAGTACTGTGAAATAGATTGGAAAAAATGAACATGTAATTTTTTTGCCATTTTCAGCAAAGCATTACTCAGCAAATGTGCTACCATGAAAGGTGTACTTCACAGTGTAAAGACACATACTACTTTAGAATATGTCCTGAAAGTTTCATAAATGTAGCATGAAAACTCCAAGAGTAACGCTTTGTGGAACATGGATATTTTCTCAGAGCTCCACTTTCTTGACACACGACCCCCTTTTTAAGACCCCGTATCTCAACAACTATACAAGATACAATGGTAATATTTCACATAATAGGTCCTGGGTATGGTAACATTATTCACATAAAGTTTGAAGCAAATCCAAGATGGTCAGGCGGAATTTTTGTCTCAGATTTGTTGATTTGGCACGGAATGACCCCTATATGAATGTACTATTGTCATGTTTGGACATGAATGAATTCTCATGATATGGGCAACAGTGTGATCATGGTTTTATGACAATGTCATGTATGGTATTTGAGCATTGCTATGATCAAATAACTATTTTACTGTGTGCATACTAATGTGGGTTCACACCTCTCTGGTCAGTTCGGCTGACCAACCACAGGCCATTCACCTTGTGTCAACAGGCCTTGGGAAGATAAAGACAGACCCTTCCCATTGTTCTGGGCTCTTAGGCCATTCTAACTTTTGGCTCTCACCTTTGCAGGAGGTCGCTCTCTGGCCTGCTCCTGCTCTGTCCCTCTGTCTCTCTCTCTCTCTCTCTCTCTCTCTCTCTCTCTCTCTCTCTCTCTCTCTCTCTCTCTCTCTCTCTCTCTCTGTTTGATTTTGGTTATTCTTATTTTGGGTTATCTGGTTATCTCTTGTTTATGTTTCTATTTGATTGTAACTTCAGTGTAACTACTACTGATACATTTAAGGTTATGGGCTATTGCTAAATAAACCATTCAGTTTGCTACCAGTATTCAGCATACCTTTCTGTAATGTACCATGCCATCCTTGCTTCTCTAGTTGCTGAACTACTTGGTATTCGAGGTCGACCTGTTAATTTTATGGAGTCAGATTAATCGTAGTTTCTCGCGATATTTACCACTAACATATGCCTCTGTCCAGTTAAGAACATGCTTTAAAGGGAATGAGGTTTTAACCCTGAATAGCTCCCTACAATAGGTTTAAAGCGCATACTAAAGCAAGCTGAAGTAAGCAGAGTATTTTTTTTTTTACTTAAACATGTAATCCTACTGTAATACTTTTCTTTTATTCTTTTTAATCATGAAATCATTACATTCTATCATGTCATTATTGAGTAATCAAGAATCAAGTTAAAGCCCACTGTGGGAACTGTGAGAACAATTACTGCGGAAGTGGCGATTTTTAGGTATTTTGATGCACCTCCAGGAGATGTTTACTGCTCCTCGAACCTGGGGTACCCGGCACGGGTACCAGGCATTAACATTTGAGGTGGCTATACGAGTGTGATATAGTACGAAGTAGCTCTAGGTCAAAAGGAGGGTGTTGAGAGTTTCGACAGGGCAAACCTCTGAAAAAGTTGACCTAGAGCAGTGAATTTTTTTAGGTCAAATTCTCACGGCTAGATTATGAGAGTCAGACAGGTGTGTACTTCCTCTTATCAGTTTGTAGAGAAATGAATAGTTTACGACCATATACTTCATAAGATTTCTTGAGCAATGTGGAGGGAACATGATTGAAAGTGTTTTTGTCTAACATTATGGTACTAACAAACCAACAAACAAAAAATAGCAATCAATTTAAAAATAAATACTAACAATAATCATATGAAATCATCATCACAAGAATATCAAATCTGAGTGTAAACAATGTTAATTATCATACATATAATCTAAACTGTGTGTGAGTTTTGTAATCATCATTTTTAACCAATGTCATTTATCATTCTTATAAACTGTGTGTTTGAGTTTTTGAAATCAAAATGTAATAACATATACCATGAAACTGATTTTCACTTGCGTAATCATCATCTGTATGTTACCCTTTAACCTTATATGGTAAAGATCATTATAGCTGGTGTGTCTAAAGTGTAATTGTCTTTGTACTTCTAAAGCTGAGGTTAAACATAGCTGACCTGAGTGTTACCTGAATCGTGTGAACGAAACTGAGGAAGTCAATGCCTGCGTGCTTACTGTCACATCTGTGCCTGCGTGCACATTGTCACATCTGTGCCTGCGTGCACATTGTCACATTCTAGTAACGATAACTGGAAGTACTGGCAAAGTATAAGTAGTTTGTGAGACAGTAGTTGGGGTCTCTTTGGGTCTTTTCGCTTTGGGGTCATTTCCCTTTTGTAATCTTTTTGTACCTTTTTAATTTGTATTTTTAATAAAAACCAACTCTATCTGTGGTAGAGTCAAAAGGCATCTTTTGCCTGGTCAGACCCTAAGTTTTTTCGTGCCTCCTGAGTGCCGTGACCACTTCTGTTGCGGGGTGTGTTTTCCCCTTAATGCAGCAGCAGAAACCTTTTTCTACCGGGGAGAGGTAAGTTGGCTTCTATTATTCCTAGACATTCACACAGGCTAAACCGGGCATAGAGGAGGGAGTAATGCATCTCCATTGACTGTTTCTAGGCTTTTTAGTCTGGGGGGGGTCTCAAAAATGCTAGAAGACCTAACGCGAACGCGAAACACTTTACATTGAGTCAATGTAACCTCAGATCTTACTTTCGGTCTCCAATAGTCAGGTCCCATTGATTCAGTGTAAAGTGCCTGTTCGCTTCTGCGTTCGCGTTCGGTCTATGCTGTACCAAATTATTTTGTTCCACTCGCTAACTAGCGCATTTAACAAGCTCTTTCAACAGAGCTATGCTTGAATTCACTCCGGTACATTCCTTTAACTAATGGAAGATCTCTTGTCTCCCTTGTGCAGGACCAGGAAGCAGTGAGCCCCGTTCCCGGCCTCACCCTAGGTGAGGCCCAACGCGCTTGGAGGAACGCAGCCCACCCAGCCCTCCAGAACAAGCTGAAGGATCTGGCGTGGTTGGCGCTCCATCCGCTGACTTTGCAGCACTCTGAACTGCATTAAGCCCGGCTGGTGACATCTACGCGGCAGGAGGCGCCGCGCGTCGCCATTCGGAGGAGGGGGCCGGGGTCTCAGGAGGAAGGTCCCCGCTCCCCTCGGTTCCTGACCTCCGCCGACGCACCCCCAACCTAACACCACGGGAGGAGCAGCGGGCGGAGGGGGGGATCTCCGCTGGAGCGCACCACGCTTGCCTCGCTCTTCTGGGGGGGTGGTCCTGCACAATGGAGTCTTTTATGGACTTTTTAACCCTTCTTATCTATTTGTTGGCTTTGACATGACTTTTAACATCACATCACCATTACACAAACACAATACATGGACTCTGCACACACAACACTTTTAAAATAACATATTTTATTTATAGTGCTTTTAAAGGAAATGTGTGTAATGTTTGAAATGTGAAAAAGGGGGGGGGGGTGAAGATGGGAATGTGAATCATTGTCATTGTGAATCTAAGAAGTGAAAAACAACAACATCTAAAATATATATATATAACATGAAATGGTGATAATTTTCAAAGGAAAAATGTGCTTGCAAAAAGCATGCATTTGTTATTAAATGAAATTCTGCAATGAATATGCATGCTTAAAGACTGACTGACTAATACATTTAAATCAAAAAGGTTCTAAAAACACAGTTGTGTAACACTAAAATTTTTACCTAGCTCCTTTGTAAGCCTTATTGATCTGGATTCACATATGGATTTGATATGAGAGTGGAAGAACGATTATATCTGCATTTATGAGTGATAAACTTCAGAAGTTGGATAAAAGAAAGTGCTCTCTACTTTTTCATGTGTGGAGGATAGACCTATTCCTCTCCTTCTAAGTTCAGTTTACAATGTTCAAATAACATTTATTTGGAAATAATTGTGGAAATATTTTTTTTGCTAGACAAGGGAGTAAGATATACTCAAAATCAGGAACAAGATATTGAATAAATCAGACAAAATGATCCAGAGCACATGGCTACATAAACAAACCAGCACATGGTAAGGCTAAGGAAACATCTAAACAACCATGGGAATTGACAATCACCATAGGTTTGTTTGATGACTTTACAGAATCATAAATGGGGCAAAGAGAACACATTTCAGAAATTTTGATATGTTTCTGAAAAAAAGACGGAAGGTGTGCGACCTTTCCCTTTATGAAATATAATGGTCTAAAGATGGCCAAAAAATGTCTTTTTTAAGTCAGAGTGTGAGCTACTGGGTCCGTGTATGAGTTGTCCATTTGAATTTAAATTAAGAACGGATTAACCATGAAATGAAAAAAAAAATGACTTGGCAATATATTGAGGTGGTTTTGCCTGTACTGGCATATTTCAAAATGTTATATTTTTAAAAGTATTTGGTGTACAGATTTGACACGATGATTTGCCCCCAACAACACCTTTCAGGCAGCACAGCCTAAAAGGCACTACCCTTACCCTATTTCTAAACCCAACCCCCTCAACCCTCATCCTAACCCTAAACTGAGTGGAGCAGTGCCTTGAAGGCAGCGCTGCCTGGAAGGCACCGCTGAGGGCAGAAAATACCAGACTGGAGACACTAGATGAGTTGATATGGACTTTTGAGGTATCAGAATTTCACAGATGGGACACTTGGCGAGCTTCTGACAAATTGCAGACACAGTTTAGTACCTGGACTGTGTACAAACAAAAGCCTGTGCTTGAATACCCAAACGTTTTGGTGGAATAGTTTTAAGTAGTCAAATATGCTGACAGACACTTTTTTTTTGAATAGGGAGTAGGTGCATTTGAAGGCATAATTTTCATAGCAATATTTGAGATGCTGAGGTATAATTTTGCACACCTTTCCTTAAGATGTGTGGGCACATAATTTATGAGAATCAGCCAATTCTGATGGGGTCAAGTTGGAGCCATTGGTCCATTTGACACGGAATGACCCTAAACACTTTTGTCCAAAGCAATTTACTAAACAAATGCAGAATTATTGTGGATCGACCGATTTGTTTCTAGCAGATGGTATCTCTGCCACATGATCGTTGGCAAAATTCAGGATGAAGTCCAGGGCAGACAGAAGCAGTGCATCCATACTGTCATTTAGCTGGGTCTCTTCATGGTAGTTCTTTACTGGGTAGATGTGGCTCAATGGAATCCCGAGATCGTGACTGCACATTGTCATCTAACAGACATAAGATTGAGTGAGCGACATATAGAGGCCCTGTGCACAATATTTATGACAAATATTTATTTATGACAAATATTTATCATCCAGTTATCTTTTTAGCAGATATGTTCAGGGTACAATACAGTCCGGTTTACAAAGGGTTATAATCTTCCAAATACCTCAAGAGGAACAGACACTCTCTCCAACCCAATCAGAAGATTTAATATAGCCATTTCAAAAGTATTACAATAGTTGATAGGAACAGATTTCGGTGTCCTCGCATATAACACATAACATACTCAAACCAAAAACAAGCATTGCACAGGCAGTACAGACAGATATTCGTGTTAAGTAGTAGAAAGTGAGATACTTCAGTTCAAGTGCTTTGTGAATGAGACACAACCATGACATTACAGGTGCAAACAGTGCTTGATATTGTAGGCCACCATATTCAAGTGACGTATAGAATGGGGGTGTTTCTGAAGCAAGACGTTTTAAACAAAATGCTTCTGTGCCTCTTCCCTGATTGTAAGAGTGAACAAGTGGTGTGCTGGTTGGGAGGAATCACAGATGACGTTACTTGCCTTGCTGGAAATTCCAGTGTTATAGTGGTAGACAATGGTAGGCAAACTACAGCCTAGAGGATCTGTGTACAACTCTCTCCAATGTTTGTCCTGTTGGTTGCACTATCCCACCAGACCAGGGGGGTATTCCTGCAAAGTCGCTAATGATATTGGCGCTTATGTGATTAAGCCTCGTTTGAAGTAGCGTCAACTCAGAGATGAGGCTGAAGACATTCCATCAACGCAAGTTAGCTGCGCCTGCCTCTCGTTAACTTAAACAAGGCTGCGTGCACGAGCTCAACACTAGACCTAAATAAGTGATTTAGGAATACCTGATGAACTGTCGTAAATTTAAGGCAGAACTAAAAGAATATTAAGAAAGAAACTTCGATATGCATACGTCATCTGTTGAATTTTGTGTGAAATAACTGAATATCACATTTTATTGTAGTAGGCCTACTGGCAATGCAGAAATTTGAAAAGGTGATAGAAAATATATTTTGAATCATAATGTTTGACCATTGCTTGAGCAAATTGCCAGTCTCATGTTGTTCTGTCACAGCAGACTTGCACCTGCAACTGAAATCAATCAATCATTCAATTAAGACGTAGCCTACAACTCCAGACACCACGTGATGGGCCAGCATGTGACACGTCTCTGATTATGCATGCATTTGTTTTTAATTCGTAACTAAAATTATTCCTAATAGATACTTCGAAATATCAATAGTAATTTAGTAAAAAGGGGAATTCATGCATGATCACAGTGTTTGCAAAACCTATCAACCTTTATTTGGTTGGAAAGACTATTAAGCAGGTGTATGGAACCTTTTTGGGTGACTTGTGTTTCTGACTGATTGCATTTTCTGAGACACCGCTTTATTAAGCCTTGCAGTTAACCTGCCACGGAGCTGGTTAGTTTGGGAGCATATGTTACCCCAGCAACTCAGCTGCGATTACTGTTAGCGAGAGTAATGGAACTGAACTCACACTAAAACTAGCGCCGCTTGCCGAAATTAGTGCGGCTTAGCGAATAGCTCCGTTGATGGAATACCCCCCAGGATTGCACTATCCCACCAGACCAGGATGGAGAAGATAAGCATGCTTTCTAGGAAATGTGAATCATGCCTGTCTAACAGACCCCAGATTTCCCACCCAGCTATTCTGAGAATATGTCCCAGAGCGTTCAACAACATGCACTGATTATGTAGGCTACTTGTACTTACAAAATCACACTTGCACTTTCAACTCCTGTCAATTTCTTCTTAACAAATTTCACTCCTAGTAAAGTGTGTAATCTGTGTATATGAACTTGTGTTGTAGGTTGAATGTGAATCCTCTTAAGTCGCTTTGGATAAAAGCATCTGTTAAATGCATATATTATGTAAATTTTAATGTGATTTAAAGCATGATGAAATTCTGTCCCACTCTGAAATCGCTCTGAGCTTGCTCAAAGAGGAAACAATTGCTGGCCTTCTTTAGCCTTCATATTAAAGAACTCACAGCAACAGTACAGAGGTACGCTGTTGAACCTCCCATTTTACTAACTGAAGAAGTATAAATTATTTAGACTGACAAATAATTCAACTGTATCATAATGCCTATGATTACCTTTTCTTTGATCTTTTTGCTTTTGTAAATATTTCTGAGGTCCTTCTTTACCTCAGGGCAGGCTTCATCGACTTTTGTCAGCAGTGCAACCTGGGGGATCCCTGAGAATGAGAAGTCTATGAGACAAACCTAAAAAACTATACAAACTGTAAAGTAAATATGGAAAGAAAAAAAAGTAGGACTCCAAACATTTACAGTCATTTAATTTTAACAGGTGGTCAGTAATATATATTTTGAAATTAAAGAAATTAATTTATAGTGCTTTACAGTATAGCTCATTTGCATACTATATATTTATGTGTTCACTTTCAGAATTGTTCATATGAAACGCAATATATTCTTCTAACTGTATTTATTTTTTGTATCTATTGTTCTTTTTTTTACACAAAAATAAAGTACATCAATAGCCTGGGAGTTCCCATGCTCCTTTGCGCGCTTATTTCATTTCACTCACTTGTGATTTTAGTTTGGCATTCGCCAGGCTAGTACATCAACCCATTTGTACTCAATTATGTCAAATTGATTTTCAATTTGGAGCACATTTTGACAAGTCGTTCATCAAATCATTATCAATATTATGTCTGAGCGATCCATTTGACTTTAAAATTTGATTTAATGTTATCACGATTTTGACATATGTGCCATTGAAATTATTTCAAATTGACATTCATATCATGATGTTGAATTGATGTTGACATTTTGACATTAACATGACTTTCACTTTTCACCTAATTTTGACATCAGATGTTTATGAAGGGTGGAAGTAACAAAAATTAAATAAAAAGAAAATTAAGAAATAAAATTAAACATGTCATATCGCCAAGTGCCAAATTTAAATCTATCAATTGTTATTAAATGTAATCTAATTTGAAGTTTGATACAATTGCATTTAAAGTTAAAATGCTTTAAACAAAATGAATTGAATAAGAAATTGAATTCATTTTGAGATCAGACATTACATTTACATTTCCCTGTTATTTTCATTTTGAATGAGACATTATATTTCAGCCTCGTGCAGTTCCATGCGCCACCATTTATTTCAAGAGCATTTCATTTACTTTTAGAAAGACTTAAGTTTTAGGTTGCATGTTCACCTGTCAATCATATACCCCACCCATCAACATTGATCAGTCTCGATTAGAGATGCCTGTATCTGTTGCAATGCTTTTGCGGAGTGTTCTCGTGTCACTACGACGCCAAAGGATTATTACGACACTAAAAACTAAGACTACAGGGCTGTTTGCTTGGGATCGTTAGTTTAGTAGGCCTACTGATCATATAGGCCCACAGACAGTCAGTAAACTGCTGCTGCTTGGAACAACTCGGGCTGTGCCATTACAGAAGTTCAGCAGGCTATGGTCCTACTACCGTAGCCTACGTTGTTGAGGGGATAGAATCAGATAAACAGGGTCTAAGTTATTAGTTGCACGATCACAAGATAGATGTTTGCAGGTTTGACAAGTAGGCTATGTTTGCTACGATGAAAACTTTTACGACCCCATGACGGTGAAACACACGGGGATCCCCGCAACAAACTCTCCTGCCTGGTCGAAAGCGTAACGTAGCTTGCGATGGTGTGAACCGACCAGCGACCACAATTTAATGCAAACATTTCAACATTTTACAAGGATGATCATACACTTGTTGGATTTCACAAACTCCCTGAAAAACATGACGACCAGTTGGTAGCAAGGTCTCTCTGTCAAGAGCTCACTAAGTTTAGGCTATCTCCCGTAAGCTACGTGTGCTACTTTAGGTATTGGATGTGCCAGCCTTGTCCCGTCACTGTATACATTGACGGCAGGCATTTTCAATCGAGTCAGATTGTTGTTGATGGGTGGGGCATCTGATTGACAGGTGAACATGCAACCTAAAACTAAAGTCTTTCTAAAAGTAAATGAAATGCTCTTTAAATAAATGGTGGCGCATGGAACTGCACGTGGCTGAAATATAATGTCTCATTCAAAATGAAAAGAACAGGGAAGCGTACATGTAATGTCTGATCTCGAAGTGAATTAAATTTCTTTTAATTTAATTTTAAGTTTAAAGCATTTTAACTTCAAATGCAATTGTATCAAACATCAAATTAGATTTCATTTAATAACCATTAATACATTTATATTTAATATATAGAGATATGACATATCAAAATTTATTTCTTTTTATTTAATTTTTGTTACTTCCACCCTTCATAGATGTTGTCCCAATTTTGACGTTAATGTAATGGTAACAAATTGATGTTGGAATTTTGACGTCAACTTGACTTTCACTGTTCACCTAATTTTGACATCTGATGTTGACCCAATTTTGACATTAATAAAATTATGTAAAATTGGTGTTGGCATTTTGACATGAACTTGACTTTCAGTTTTCACCTAATATTGACATCAGATGTTAACACAATTTTGAAATCAATACAATAATGTCAAATTGATGCTGGCATTTTGATGTCGAGTTGACCTTCACTTTTCACCTAATTTTAACATCAGACGTTGACACAATTTTAACATCAATAGAATAATGCCTGATTGATTTTGAAATTCAACCTAATTTTGATATCAATAGAATGATGTTGACATTTTTTACATCGATTCATCTTTCACTTCTCACCAAATGTCAATTTTTGTCAATGTTGCTCTTACTTAGTTCTGTAGCCCAGGCTCTCACTTTTTTCATTTTTGTAAAGACGTCTTCATAAGCCATGGTCAGGTTATTGGCTGGTAGGACACTCACGAGACAGTGGCTCGTGTTGTTCTGTTCAAGGCAGACTTCCCTTTTAGCACTTCCATTGAACTATCCAGTGAAGGAGTTGCAAAGAGAGAGACTTCATTAGAATAAAATAAACTTGTGCTATTGTATCCACTTTACTTTCTGAGATATGGGGTCCTAAAACACAGGGTCTTGGTTGTGGAAAAATGCAGTTTTTTAACTTTGTTAAGTTCTGTTGGTCATTACCTACACATACGTCATGTTAAAATTTCAGGCAATGTTCTATGCCTGTAGACATTCTGAACTGTCAAATATCTTAGCTTAGAGTAAAACAATTGGCAAGTTATGGATTCCTGAAAATGGTGTAAACACAAAATGATGGCTACCTTTATACAATACAATATTTCCACACGGAAGCATATGAGATCTTTGATAATTAAATATATATATCATTCACTGTAGCGACTGTTACCGTCTTTCCACGTTGGTGACTCTACCATAGTAGGCTATACTCCACTGTCGCTATAGCAACCAGTTTCATTGAACTGTACTTTTTATACAGTGGAAAATGAAAGGTACTGTGCTTAAGCATGTTGTGTTGAACCGTGTCAAGCTGGTAGTCAATCGAAAAGCAGCTCAAGATGGTCAGGCGGAATTTTTTTCTGAGATTTTAACATGATTTTCATGTTGCATAACATGTTATTGATAGTGCTGTTTATAACCTCAAAATTATCCCATTACTCGATTAATTGATGAAATAATTGGCTTCCAAATAATATTTGATAGCACTTAATTGCACTGTAACTGTAGTCTGTTTACTTTAACTACTTTTATTTGTTCAGTAGCCTAAATAAAACAAGGCTGTGCTGGCCACGCCCCCTTCCCCCTGGTTACCACCTTGCCAAGTTAATTTTCTGTGGGAAACCCAGTTGTTTTCGGCTGTGTAGTGCTATTCAGTGCAGTGATAGCCTTTATTTCTTATTTCTTTTGTTTTGCAAATCGAGGATGAACTCTCTGTACAAGTTTGAAATCTTCATTAAGGATCAAATACATCTAGGGCCCTATTTTGACTTGACTTGTCAACTGTTGTTTGACGGATGGCGCATTTGGTTTTGGGGCCGTGTCGGCGGCTTTTTGGTATTTTCACAGCGCAGAAAATGAACTTCGCACAGGCGCAAAGTTCAAAAAGGTTGGACTTAGGATGCCTAATTAATCATGGGTGTGTTATGGGTGTAACACAGACATAACCAATGACAGATCAATCTCTCATTGCCTTTAAGAATGAAGAGCGCAAAGCGCCTGGTGAATTGCTATCACACCAGCTGATCTCCTCCTTGTACATTTAAAGAAATTAAAATATTGAATAGCGAGCAAGCTCACAAGTCGGGTCTAGTAATAGTCAGAGCCGTAAGGGTATGGTAATATTAAATTGATGTCTACAGGCTGCACAAGATATGAAGGAAGCTGATTTAGTCCTAAAAGATATCTCGGAATATTCATTCGAAAGCGAAAGTAAACTTGATTCTCCATTTAACGTCCCCCTTCTTAGCCTGGGAATTCCCATGCTCCTTTGCACGCTTATTTCATTTCACTCTGCAGAGTAGCATGGTGACCATGGCCGTTTTTCTCGCTTGCTTTCGGTATCCAATCGCCGAACAAAAGGGATTTGTACGGCCCTCGATTGCATTTTACGTCACGTGGTGGCTCTGGTATTGGCTGCGAGGTATGTACAGACGCTATGATAGACATTTGTAGCGCCCAATAAACGGCTATGGACAATTGTAAACGATGCTTCCGCTACGAGAAATGCAATAGGTAGGTCCCCAGACTAAATATCACGTGTGATTTTAGTTTGGCATTCGCCAGGCTACCCCCTTCTTATATCCTCACGCGTTTTCTGTTGCAGGCTAATAAATTGTGGTTAACCACATCTTCGTGAACATCATAATGATTTTCCGATTGAAATAATTATTCAGGAATGAATGACCAGGTTTTTTCCAGTCAGTGGCAGATCCCTTTCTGCGTCTGTATAATAGCATCTGTTGCGCTTTGCGCCTAGCCACACCTTCGACACACCTCCGAGGACGCAAACGTAAATTATTTGACAGAAAAACGAACCATGTGCTAGCACAAAATAGCAATGACAGCTTGCATGAGTCGCGAAGGCATGGTGCGCCGTCTGCAAGATAGGGCCCCTAAAGCGTTTGCTATTTGTCTATTTTTTTACACATGGGGAGTGGAAGATGAATGAATAAAAGAACAGTAGAAAATACAATTTGGTGTCTTTAAACAAAGTAAATTGGTAATAGAATTGTTGTATGAAAGCAATATCACACTCGTGGTTCTGATGTTGTAAGCAAAATATCATCATATCATGTATATATTTCTTTTTTTTTTTACCATATATCCATCTTTTATCTCCCCCTTCAGGGCTCTAAGAAGGTCATCAGCAAGCACGCCACAATCCCCTGCCTCAACACCCATGGTGTCAGAGAGGAGAAAGGGCAGGTACTGTCCATATCCGCCATCTTTAATTTTGTGGACTTGATACTGAAAATGCCAAGAGGAGATAACAGTGAGCCAGCATCAGTAGTATAAGATATGTATCCATTTTAAACTTCATCAAATAGAAAAGTGATTATGACATGATTACCATAAAATGTCATCTCACCATCCTTGTGAAACTACTGCCGGAATAAGCGTTTGCTATGGCTGCACAAGTTATCCGATTTTGGAAGATGCTGTCAATGGAGTTGATAAAGGCAGACTTCCCTGACGCTACTGGACCATGGACCAGGATACGAAGACGGTCAACATCTGGGTTACTGATCTTAAAAGTCCTCATATCCTGCCTCATCTGATCTGTCTCTCTATTCCAAACAAACATATTCACTTTTAATAATACTGCCAAAATGTCAATGTAATACATTTTCATGACTTTGAGTGTGAGACCAGTCTGAACTCACCCCCAGTTTGGATTGCGCCATTCTTTATCGAACACTAGGGACAAAAATTAGAATAGTGAAAAACATTTTGAGTGTGCATGTGTGAGAGAGCGATGAAGTGTGTTTGTGTTGTCGTGGGTGCAGTCAGGTCAGTTAACATTACCAAAAACTCACATAAAGGGGGAGGAGGAGGAGGAGGAGGTGGGCTAAATTTAAACATTTTTTTCACCCAAGTAAATCTGTGGGGAAAAAAGAAAAGTTGTTAGGTAAGAATTGTCAGACCAGACCAGAGCTGGGCACAAATACATCAAAAAGTATTTCATTTAATACATTATCATTTAGTGAATATGGCCTAGTCCTAATCCTAAACAAACTATTTTTCTTTGCTTATATTTTTGTGTTGTTTGGTAAGGCTCAATGCCTCTTTTAATATTCCCATGTTTCTACAATAAAGAGATACATGCGTTTGATGAGTGACGAGCTTAGATCATTTTTGGCAACATATTGTACAGGTATGAGGTATGACTCCACTGCTAAGCCTTCTGAATCTTGTCATGGGCCTAATTCAGTGGCCACAACTCTATCAACCATATATCACCTCTCTACCTGCACCCACTAGGGCGTCTGTTGTCAACTTGTCGCTGTTTTCATTATCATTACTTGAATCTGTGAGATGGTTCAGAATAGCCTATTTTGTTACAAATTACATCTATTTTTCCCTTGTAACAAAATATAAACAGTAAAATACAAATTTGTTATGAAATAAATATTTTAATTGCATTTAATTGAAATAATGCCCACCTCTGGACCAGACTGAATTCTGTACTTGCACAGGTCTCATGAGCTTTTTGGAGTTTGGTCTTTTTTGCCCTAAACCATGTTTGAAAATTAATTGTGATGGAATTGGGCCAAACACCCTCCCAATTCTTTATTATAATTTTAACAATAATTTGATCTTTCAAGAAAAGTAAGTTTGGACCTGATACATTACCTCAGCTTTTTTCGAATATGACACTGAAGTTGGGCAAAAGAGAGACTTATTGTAAAATATAAGTCTTCTATCTCTAAAACTGGGGCCCTGACAATTCTCAAATTTTAATTTTGCCAGGCCAAATTTTGGAAGATGTATGAGTACCTGCCATCGTAGGTTATCCTTCAGCTATAATCCTGACATTTCATTTCTGGAGGCTATAACTAACAGATATTGACTGTTGAAATTTTTAAGGCTACAGGTGAGATGGTTTTCCAGATATTGCTGTTTAAAAACAGCCATTCAGAGTATGATGCAAAAAATAAATGCAAAAAATTATTCATTGTAAAATATTTGTTATATAAAAACTATTGATGGTATGAACCTATTCTGGATTCTTACTATTAAAAAATGTATCTTTTTACTAGATTTTTTTCAGGAAATTCTGAGATGTTCAGGCTGGAGGCATTAGATGAAATGAGACAGAATGACCCATGAAACATACTTTCTGGATGCACTGTATATTTGCGTGAATTTTTTGAGTTACAATGACATTATTATTATTATTATTATTATTATTATTATTATTATTATTGTCATAAGGAGCAAGTCGAAGATAGTCAAGTGTGTTTGTCGATTTCACACAAAAGGACCTATTTGTAGCAGACAACTCACATTGTATCAGACTGTGGTGGGTTACTTCCCAACATCGGTGAATGTTCCTGGGAATGGTCACTCTGTGTATTTGTTCTGGTTATTGAGTAAAAACAGCATAAATTTCATCTATACTCATCCAGCATACATTTCATTCATACTCTCTCTCACACTCTTTTGTTTTAAACAAATGGCTAAATTTAAAAATAATGTACAATACTGAGCCAAGCCATCATTTCAGCATGCTTCAAAGCCACCGCCATCATACCCAAGAAATACCCAGGCACAACATTGAAAAGCTTTGGAAGGCTGGTCAAGGCCCATATAGCAGCCTAGCCGCAACACATGACCCATTCCAGTTTGCATATACCGTCCATAATAACACAAACAAATACAGTACTTCAGAAGTCCTTTAAAAGGGTCTGTATCCGGCAAATCTTTTAAAGTCAAATTGTATGGAATTGTAGATGAAAAAGGCTATTTCGGAAAGAAAAAAAAAATTCTCTAGCTCCATCTAAACCCTTTAATCGTTGTTGCAATCGTCTTATCTTTTTTTGTGAAAATCCTGTGCTCCGTCCTCCGTGTAGCTTTCCACCAATCAGGGAGGAAGGGATTTAAGAGGCCGTTGAGGGGTGTAGTAGAGACAGGGAGGGGGACCAACGAGTTGTATGATTTTTCTTTTTTCTTTTGCCTAAATCTTGGAATCACATAGACTTGCCGAATACAGCTTTAACCACCTCTGTAGCTAATACAAAGTTTCACTCATTATTTTTGCATGACTTTTGTGAGGTACAACGATATCACTATTATGATGTCATATGGAGCCAGTCCAAGATGGTCAAGTGGAACACATTTGTTGATTCCACACGAAATGACCCATTGTAACAGACAACTCACATTGAATCAGACTGTGAAGGGTTACTCCTCAACTCCTGTGGCATTTCAAAGGAACAGTCACTCATAGAGAAAGAGTCGGACACTGAAGACCATGGTCTTGGTGTCTGTGTTCTGGTTAATGAGTAGAAACAAAGCAACAGCATATGTCATCCATACACACTCTCTCTCTCTCTCTCTCTCTCTCTCTCTCTCTCTCTCTCTCTCTCTCACACACTTTTTTCAAACAAATGGCTGAATTTAAAAATACAATACAAACACACTACACAAACAGACCTGTCAGTCACAGGTTTCTACCAACACACCTCTGAGCCAAGCCATCATATCAGCATGCTTCAAAGCCACCGCCATCATACTGCTACCCAAGAAATCCCCAGCCACAACATTGAGGCGGCCCATAGCAATCAGTCCCATCATGAGGAAGTGCTTTGAAAGGCTGGAAATAACATGCAGCCTACCGGCCACATTTGACCCATTCCAGTTTGCATATCGTCACAAATGCTCCATTGATGATGCCACAGCAAGCTAGCAACAACACAAGCCCCAGTTACATGGACATTTCTAATCAGATTGTTCTATTCCGAATAAACTATTCTGATTAAAACGTGTGTTTACATGCAGAATGATTCTATTCTGATCAGACGTTATGTTGGTCATGTGACGTAGGCGCACATTTAGCCTCTTTTAAAAATCACTTCAAAATGACAATCAAAGATGTCTTTTCTGTGCGGCTAGGAGGTAACTCGGGTAACTCATCACACTGAAATAGATGAATTTTGGATGAGGTGAGCAGAAAACTGCAGTTGTATCATCAGACTAACATCGCTGTTACCTTGGTTAACAGCCCACAAAGTCCCAAACTTTATCGCAGTTAGCTAAATGTTGTGGATGATCACGGCGGCAGTTAAATAGCAATCAGAAACTTTTATTTTCGTGAAATACAGGCTTGTTTATGTTGAAAGATGAGTAGTGAGCATGCGCTGTAAAAGTCTATTCCGATCGAGCGTTTACATGAATTGTTAAAAGACGACCGGAATAGAATAAACCACCCCTTCTATTCGGAATAGAATTTTATTCGGAATAGAAAATCTATTCCGGTCAGGGTGTTTACATGGGTGATTTCTATTCTGATTGAGCAGTTACTCCGTTTCTATTCCAATTAGAATTGTCCATGTAAACCTGGCTACATTTGCATGTGGATGCTGTTCATCAACCCCGCTAAGCAACTGGCTACAGAACTTTCTCAGTAAGAGACCACAAACAGTGAGAGGTGACAAAAACACAATCACTGATGACCTGATCTGGACAACACTGTAGCTTCAAAAAGGTATAGGTGGCTCAATTGGTCATTCCACAGTATTCCACAGTGTCTGTGCTCATGGACATTGGGAAGAAGCCAAAATCCATGCAAAAAAGGTTAATCTAGGCACTCCAAAAAAGAGATCAGAGAGGAAGGTTAAAAGCCTTTAATATAACATGGCTATGTCAAAATTTATAACAAGCCAACATGATTCAACCCCACAATGGGTCTTCCCCTGAGGAGCTTATGACATTTTTGTCAGAGTTACTGGAATAATCAAATCATGGAAAATTTATTTTAAACTAAACCCAAGTAGGCAAGCGGGTTAGCCTGGCGAATGCCAAACTAAAATCACAAGTGATATTTAGTCTGGGGACATACCTATTGCATTTCTCGTAGCGGAAGCATCGTTTACAATTGTCCATAGCCGTTTATTGGGCGCTACGAATGTCTATCATAGCGCCTGTACATACCTCGGAGCCAATACCAGAGCCACCACGTGACGTAAAATGCAATCGAGGGCCGTACAAATCCCTTTTTGTTCTGCGATTGGATACCGAAAGCAGGCGAGAAAATCAGCCATGGTCACCATGCTGCTTTGCAGAGTGAAATGAAATGAGCGCACAAAGGAGCATGGGAACTCCCAGGCTACTAATTAGCTCAAATCTAATTAAATCAGTGCAAATTTGCATACATTTTAAAGCAAAAAGTTCATGAAAGTTCAAAGTTCATGAATTTGAAATGACCCGGTCTTTCGGCACCCAAAAAAAAAACACCATTGTCATTTTCATTAGGAACTGAAAAAGAGCTTTAAACAGCTTCAGTGGGAGTTTCTCTTAAAGCTGGCCAGTTTTGTAGTAGGTTATTATTATATGTGGCTGTTCCACCAAACACAATATGGACCATAACCACCTTAAACCAGCTTAACCGGTGGATGCTGATCAAGCTGTTTTTTCAGGCTCTGTATTTTTTTTATTGTACGTTTACATCAAGAGCTACTCATGCTGTAAAATCGCCGGAAGTCATTCACTCTCCATGGACAAGAACGTCAAGCGCAACTAACACTACATAAGCTACAAGTTGTAAAGTGAAAACTGGTCAACTGTATGCAAATTAGTTATGCTGTAAATCTGAACTGCTGTGCTGTAAAGGGAATGACAACAGACACGTCATGAGCGATCACAGGAATTATAGCATCTACTTTTATGAGAGACAGAAGCGATTTTACAGTTTTAGTAGCTATTGGTGAAAATAATTATATTTTACCTACTGCTGTGCTGTAAAGGGAATGACAACAGACACGTCATGAGCGATCACAGGAATTATAGCATCTACTTTTATGAGAGACAGAAGCGATTTTACAGTTTTAGTAGCTATTGGTGAAAATAATTATATTTTACCTATATACATATGACCAGTAACTCCTGTGGTCAGTAATACATTTTACAAAAAAATGACAAACAAATTTACTGAGGAGGAGGACATGCATCAGGAACAGGCCGAGGAGAAAGAGGTGGATCATCTAAATAAGCAGGAGGATCCTAAGAGAAAGTGGCACAATTAGAAGCAGAGTGGTTAACTAAAGAAAGCTGAGCAGGAGTCTTGTTTCTGCCTTTCTATTTGACAGTCTTTTGTGTTGGTCAATAAAAAGTCATTCAGCTGCTTATTTAATATCACAATAACAAATAGATAGGTACGTTACTTCAATACCATTGGGTAACAGTCATGGACGTCACTAGGATCCATAGTCAAGGGGGCTTAGCCCCAGAGGGGTAATATGTAGATGCGCGCGTGGAGAGCGCTGAAAATTTTTAATAAATAAATTATAATATAGGCCTACAGTGTATATGTGTGTATATTGGCAACTATTTATTACTTGAAGGACATTTATCAGAATATCTCATATATTAGGCTATTTTTATTAACAAAATTAGTCTAAATCAATTCATCAGACTGGTTTGTGAAGAGAGATGTTTGCAAATATCTCCATCAATGACTGTGGTGTAAATGAACTAGGCTCTTCTATATAGCTGCATTTATTTCAGTCTAATGCACTGAGCAAGATACAACAATGGTAACAACTAGCTTAGTTCAAATCCTGTACATCTGATGATACAGTCAAATATGAAAGTTTCTCAAACATTTATTCTGCAAAATGAGCATACAATAGCTACTACAATATTATGCTAGGCTATAGCAAATAAATATGTCCATCAATGCATGTAGGACAAAATAATATGGCATAGACTACAGGCTAATGTATATTTCATAGTTCAGTCTTTTGGAGAATATGTTGCCTAGAAATTTGCTGGATCAGACTATAGCCTACCAAACTTCAGATTTAAGACTATTTTTCCTGCTCAATTTGAAGCATAGTTCGTCATCAGTTACAACAAGAAAAAAATGCTCTCAGTGGATGCAGGCAGAGCTGGAGAATTTACTGAGAAATTTCACATGTACTTAAAGTGGACTTTCTCGTGGACCGTTTATCATATTAATTAGTGACTAGTACCATTGGAAAGCTTGGAGCCTACTGAATCCGATGGTGTCCGGAGATCGCGTATTTGACGTTAACTCCGCGAGTAATATAACCGCTAAGAATGGATGTAATTTACATACAATGAAAATAATCTGACCAGCGTTAGGGGGGCTTGGGGAAATTTAGGGAGGCTTGAGCCCCCCAAAATGGACCTAACGACGTCCATGGTAACAGTATGTAAGATTTTTTTATTTATTTTTTTTCCAATAGATGTTAATTATTAAGTAATCTTGTTATTAAAATTCATGGGTTACTAAGATATCAATCATATTTTTTCCAATATCCTACAACATTTAAGTATAGAAATACTTATAGACCCGGTAAAGTCAAATTAAAAATTCTCTCCAAGTACCTCACAATAGAGAAATAGTTTATGCTAATCATCTCGTCAATTTTGAGTGAAAAATGAATCTTGTTAAATGTGTAACATAAGTGGCGAATTCAACTAGCATAACGTGTTCAGCAGCCAGACCAATGGTACCCTGTCTCAGCTGAATAGCTGAAGCTAAGCAGGTGTGGGCTTGGTTAGTCATGGATGGGAGACCTCTGGGGAAAACTGGGTAGATGCTGGAAGTGGTGTTGGTGAGTGGCCAGTAGGTGGCTCTCTTCCCTCTGGCCTAAGATTAATCCCAATGCCCCAGCACAGTGACGGGGACACTGTGATGCAGGAGAGGCCGTCTTTCGCATAAGACGTTAAACCGAGGTCCTGACTCTCAATGGTCATAAAAGATCCCATGACACTTTGTCGCAAAGAGTAGGGAGTTTCCTGGGTAGATAAGTGACGAAGACGGGGCTTGACCAAGCCTCTTCTAGGTAAACAAGCTCAAAACGTTTCATGAATGTCAAGCACGGATGAGTTGAGGCGTAGAGGTCAAGCCGGATCTAAGTAATTCTGTATGCACGCGCGTGCTCGTTTTTCAACAAACTCACTCACGGTGTGAATTTGAAACACGCATGTAATATAATAGTTTGCGTGAAGAAAGCAAGTGTAATTGCCTGACGCTTACAAGGAAGCAAAACTATTTATATTAAAGACGGGAAATTCAATAACACCTGCAAACTTCAGAGAGAAGGCGTGGCAGACAGCTCACTGCACAAATACGTATGCTCCCACCTGTGATTGCGTCCTCATCTTGCAATGCGACCTAGTTTGTTTCTTTTAAAAGCAAGCCACTGAAACAGTAACACTTTACATCGTCTTTCTCAACGAATCTATGGCATATATTTTAGCCAATATGTCCCACATTTTTACTTTGGCAGCTTTCTTCTTATCATATGAATATTAACAATAAGGAAGCAATGGTTAACATGATAAATCATTATTGTAAAATAAAATACTTGTAAAACGAACTGCCATTTTGCAAAATAGTGATTTTCTGACATCTTTTCGAGTTAATACAATGGTGAGACATTTACAGACTATTGAATCCTTCTAACACGTGAGGGTCTGTTTGGAGTGACAACTGAGTGAACCAATGAGATACCAGAATTAACATCAGAATAAACTAAGCCTGGCACTTAGCCTGGTGAGGAGCAGGCTAGCTTCCAAGTATAAATTCCCATAGTAACTTATATGCCTCTTCTCTGAAACCAAGTCAAGGCTATGTTCATCCAGGATAACCCAGTAAGCCTGCCTAAATCCCCTATCTTGGTTTTGTGAAATACAGCCCTGGTGTCCTGGCTAAAGTCCCAACCTGGCTCATTCAATCTGGCCCCCTAATCATCCCCCGCTGTAATTGGCTCATTCAATAATTCCCTCACTTTCCACCTCAAGCTAGTGTGTGGTGAGCGAAAGGCGCCATAGAAATTCAATGTGTTGTTGTTGTTGTTGTTTTGTAACGTAACGTAACAGTTCCCATTCATCCCTATGGGTTACGTAGTAAACCTTTTGTAACGTTACGTCGTCTTGAAAACGCCACTGGTCAGGGATTGTCAGAAATATGAAGGGTATCTTACAAATATAATCACTCTTTTTAACATTTTAACATTTTAACAAGGTCACTAAGGAATTATCTGGAGTGAATCAACATGTAGCCCTATTGATTTATAGTGCTGCCAAGCCCTATTGATAGCTTACCTCACTCACGTCAGATGTAGCGCTACGCGCGTTCATCTGATATTCAGCGATAGACGAATTATTTCAGGAGCCAGAAATCCTTGAATCTAACTGGGCAAACGGCTTGTCCATCAATTTAATTGACGTACACTGCAGCCAACCACATCGAAACCAACCGATGACGCTCGTTACGTTTGTTGGATTGGTTGGATTCAAAACAGTTGCTTCTTCGCTACGTCACACCCTCTACAGCAGCCAGCGGCCCTGATTGGTCCGGTTAGAGAATAATGGCTTGAAATCTCTCTGATGGGCTTCAACATCAGATCGTTGCGCGGAAGTGCCTTACGAAAGTTACGTAGCGCATGATCTGACGTGAGTGAGGTAAATTGATAGCCACCTCAATCACTGGATTATGAGATGGCAAAACTTGGACTAACGCTAACAGAATGGGCCATGTCAAAATGAAACCGAATCGATTTGGTTTCGTTTTGACATGCCCAATTCTGTTAGCATCAGCAGTCTACGTTGAAAAAAATTCAGTCATAGCGCTTAGCACTATTAAACAGCAGGACTACGTATTGATTGACTCTGGAAAATTCCTTTAAGTACATCTATTGGAAAAAATACCTTGCATGACGTTACCCAGTTTTATTGACGATTTAATGTATCTTTTTGTTATTGTGAAATTTAAGAGGCTGCCGAATTACTTTTTACAGTGTACAGCAGGTGACTTAGTGACAAGAGGGTGAAAATATACTGTAACTCTTTCAAGGCCATACCTTTGACATATGTTCATGAAACATGAGCATTAGCAGACCTGAGCCTGAAGGAGAGGAAAAGTGAAAGTGAAAGGTCTGTGATGTATACAGTTACAAATTCAGTCATACTGTACTGAAATTGATGTTAACTAGATGTGAAATGGAACTAAAGACACACAGACATGGAAACACACCATATAATTTGAACACAGAGAATGTGAACGCAAAGGACTAAAAGGAAACAACTCTGGCAATGTCTGTTGCCTTCTTTAAAAAATAAAGAAAGAGGTTGCAGACACTGACTGCAGATCCTTACCAGCTCTGAGAGGTCTTTCGTCCAATGTCTAGAGTGAGGATTCGTCAGATGTCCTTTTTCTTTTACTAATTTTCTATTTTAAGTTTATGTGTATAAATTGTCTCTTCACTGTCTTCTTGTGCTCTGGACCGTTTCTCCTACTATGTGGTCTCTTTATCCTCCAACAGAGGACATTTTTATGGCAATGATTGTCATAAAAGTCAGTGAGCAGCAATGGACTTAGACACATACTCAAACTCTCTCTCTCTTTCTCTCTCTCTCTCTCTCTCTCACACACACACTAGGGTTGCCACATTTTTTTTTGCTTGGGGGGGGCTAACACCAGTATGTCAGAATAGACCGAGGGCTAGGCTACTGTCAAATATGTAAGGGATAACGGCCGACAAGGTGACCAGTTCTACAGAAATAATTGGCGAGGTGGAGTCTAGAACTCCAGGCGACCCGCTCAGCGCGGAGACGGGTGACTCCGCCAAGCTAATTATTTATGTAGAATTGGTCACCTCGGAGGTCGCTATCCCGCTTATCTCCCATTTGTATTCATCTCTCGTATGTTTAAAGAAGCATATAGAACGTAAAAGAAACATGCTACTCCAATTTAAAAGAAGTTAACCTGGGCCCGGTTCCACAATAACGCTCACTCTTAGCATACTAAGAAGACTCAAAAGATATATCTTACCAAAGTTGTGTACTTTTCTGAGTGTGTTCCCCGAACTATTTCTTAGAGTCCTCTTTCCTACGTTGTTCTTAGCCATCACTTAAGGTGTCAAATCCATGTTTCTGGCATTGATTTTTGTCATTTGCGCTTCTTTAGAGCATGTGTGAAAATGTCTGTTCCGGAATTAAGGTGCTGCAGTTAACAAGAAATATGCGTAATACAATATAAGTAAAAATATAATGTGTCCCAATATGAGTTGTGTATGTGACATGTTTGTATTTTAGAAGGGTTGAAAAGCAAAGCAACTTAGTGAATTTTGGCGATTTTTAATTCATGCAAAATAAAACACAAAATGCAAAGAAACCAATTCAGATATTCCTTGGCAGTAAATACGCAAGTATTGCGATCAATACAACATTTTTAAGGCTGTAAAGCGTATGTTTCAGACAAAAACTGTGACAAGAGAAAGCTAAGAATGGTCCAGACCACCCTTACGAAAGTATGACTTACAGAAAATACACTTAGTGTACGAACATTTCAGGGATCACGTCTTAACATTAAGAGGAGGTTAAGGAAAAGGTAAAGAACTACTTAGCGATAAGAATGGTTTGGGGAACTGGGCCCAGTTCAGTTTGGGTACTACTTTTAGTTGAAAGTAGATCTACAAGGCTGCTTATTGTTGTTATAG
>JAODXP020007634.1:0-78699 GCA_027497455.2 Sardinella longiceps | reverse complement strand
CGAATGCCACGTATCCATGAAGTGCTTTTAATCTCATTCAGTAAATAAATTCAGTGTTTAATTGCATTGTCGGATTAAAAACAATGCAATTAAACCTTCCCATTGTTTCTTCAGATCAAGGAAGCAGCGAATGCCCAAAGAAGGTTGCACTTTTCAGCAGCAGTGTACCATCACCTCTGTGCTGTGAAGATCCAGCGGGCATTCCGGGCCCACCAGGCTCTCAAAGCAGCCAGGAAACAGATGCATTCAGTCATATACATCCAGGTGTGTACACTGGAGTGACATTGTTGCATTGTGCATTGACAATTAGAGCCGTGGAAAATAAGATGGCTCTTCCCAGCAGAAAGTGTTCTCTGGAAATTTGGTTTATATTAGTTTCATGTAGGTTTATCATTAGTTGTCTTGACTTTTTGTTTTACTTTTGGGTTTTGGTTTGGTTTTATCCATCAGTGTACAAATATAAATGTGTATACATGTATGTGTTGCTTCCTTGTCCACCAATCATGCATTCCATGCGTTTCCAGCGGTGGATGAGAGCCAAGCTCCAACGGAAGCGATACCTGGAGGAGCGTCGTCAGATCGTTACGGTCCAGAGAGCCGCCAGGGTGTGGCTGGCCAGACGCCATCGGGCAGCCACAGTCATCCAGCACGCTGTACGGGACCTGCTGCTACGCCGCCGTCAGGAGCGGATGCAGCGCGGCATTGTCATGGCTCAGGTACGCCCGTTTGCTTGCCATCATTGCTAAACGTCTCCATAACTTAGAAATGTAAGTAATTTGTGTAATAATAATTTTGTTTTAGTGTATGCATTTGATAGCTAGATTACACCGTCTTTATGTGACCAATGAGCTGATGCTATAGTTGTGCAGTATGTCAAATATACAAATTGGGTGATGAATTTGGCCTTTCCTTGCAGGCTTTATGGAGAGGTCATCGCTCCCGAAAGCTGAACGACACACGAAAAATTGTTGCCGTACGCCATCGCCTCCGCAAGGTCAACCAAGAAGTAAAGGAAGAGGATCGCCTACGCAATAAGACCGTGACGGCTATAGGCTATCTGCTGGGATGCCACAACTTTGGCTACATTATTCTAGCCTTGAAGTATTTAGGTGAGGTTTGCTGTGAAAATCAGAGGTTGATGACATTTAGGTTAAGTAAAGTGAAATTGTCTTGTAGGATAAGGATACCCTCGTATTCAAGTTATACTTGTACTTAAAACTTTGTTTATTACAGATGGTTTGTACATTCGGTAGAGAAACAATTGCTTGTTGGAGGGGTTTTTAATTTTAAAAAGATTGGATCAGCCCTTTAGTGATGGCATTTTTAGCTCAGTGTTCATAGCTCCTCATTGTGTTGAATGATATCGGGCACATGCTCAAAGGAATAAAATCCTGTCTTGCACTGCACAGAGATTATAATCGAACAGAAGTGCATAGAAAGGCCTGGCCATATGTGGCCATACTAGGACTACTGTAACATTCTGTCTTGTCTGTCATAATTAATCTGCAGAGACTGCAACTAGGCTTTCGCCCGAGTGTTGTGAACACCTGGTGAAGAGCGGAGCGACCGAGAAAATAGTGACCCTCATCAGGAGCTGCAACAGGAGTCTCCCCTCCATGGAGACCATCAGCCTATCTGTCCAAGTGCTCCTCAACCTCTCCAAGGTAGGCTAGTTTTTTTTTTTTTTTTTTTTTTTTAATCCGTCCCCTGAACACAGGGCTATGCTTTGGCTGTTTGGTCTCCCTACACCATAAGGTGGACACCCTAATGGCCATGATGACTACAAATAATATGTTTGTTTTACTGTCATGCCTATCCATTGCATGTGTAATGTCTCTAGTACTCTAGAGGCGAGAAATGATGTGAAAGATGATGATATTCAAACATGTTGCCCTACAGTACAACCGGACCATAGATGCCGTGTTTGCAGTCGAGCATTCTGTGGACATGCTCCTGGATCTCCTGCAGATCTATCGGGAAAAGGCTGGAGACAAAATGGCAGACAAGGGAGGGAGCATCTTCACGAAGGCCTGTTTTCTGCTGATTCTGCTAGTGCAAGACCGCCACAGGGCAGTGGTAAGGAAAGCCAGTAAAGTAACAGATATTGTAACTGTTAAATGTTACCTGTCAATTTTGATCAGTATGACCAGTTAATTTGTAGAACTATCAAAAACGTTCCAGGACACTCTTCTTAAATGTTTTGTTCCAACACTGAATAGAAAACTAGTGGACAAGCAACCTAAATGAGCACACACAAATTTCCACATTTTCCAAAGCTTCATTAGCACTCACTCCTAGAACATGATAATTGTCTTTTGAGAGCAATACACTCAGAAATGTCATAACGTAAAGATTTTCAGTAATTTTGCGGTAGTTTTCTACCCTGCACACAGATCTACACAGTGTAAAGACCATATGTCAAATAAACCTACTAGTGCAGATTGGGTAACATTGTGTTTGCTATAAAGGCAATTAATTTGATCATAATGTGACCTAAAAGGCATTTTCATCTTTTGTCATTTCAAAGGAGGTGAAAAACATCCCAAAGGCTGTAGATCGTCTTCGCAGCATCTACCGCCTAACAATGCGTAAATTCAAGAAGGACTCAGAGAGAATGATGGTCAAGCAGAAGATGAACGCCTCCCTCAATGGTAGTCTCCTTGTCCAGGCAACCCCTCGCAAATCCAAGATGCCGAGGTACACGCACACACTCACCCCTTCACTCACTTAAACACACACACACACACGTATGCGAACTTTTTTTAGACATTTTGAAGTATATATTATGTATTATCGGTATATTTATATAGTGCTGGCAAAATTAACTGATTGATCATGTGATTAAAAGAGAGGATTCAAGGGGAGCTTTCATGATCTTGCTGATTAATAAAAAAATTAACTCTGATTTAAAAAAATTAACTCAGATTAGTCCTGATGGATATGGTTCCACTTTCATGGCTTGTATTGTGTTCAATTTCAGATAGATAATGGCTCGGCTATCAAGTTAATCAATACAAAGATTATGGCCTAGCTCCTGAATGTCCAACAACATGTTTGGGGAATCCTTGGGGGTAGGGGCCAGGTGTGAATTGCCACATTTGAGAAGAACAAAGCCAACTATTTAGTATCAGAGCCTTTACAGGGCAAAATAAGGATCCAATAAATCCTAGAATCTGATTTCTTACTGGACATGAGTGGCGATTAAATCACAATTATCTCCCTTCAGAACGCCATTCTCTTCTCTGATTGGCTGCTAGGTGGCCATTAATTCCAGATAACCGGCTACTTTGGAAGTAGTTCCAAAAAATAACTCATCTAATAACTGATTACCGTTCCATATGAATGCCTTTCAGAATGGTAACTATAACAACAATAAGCAACCTTGTAGATCTACTTTCAACTGAAAGTAGTACCCAAACCGAACAGGTTAGCTTCTTTTAAATTTGAGTTGCATATTTCTTTTACGTTTTATACGCTTCTTCAAATATACGAGAGATAGATAGATACGGAGATAAGCGGGATAACACCTCGAGGTGTCCAGTTATTCATTTGATAATTGTCTTGGCGGAATACCTCCGTCTCGCGCTGCGCGCGTCGCCGGAGTTCTAGATTCCGCCTCGACAATTATAAATGAATAACTGGACACCTCGTCGCCGTTATCCCTTACTTAATCATTGCAAAATTTTGTGATTTAATCAGATTTTTTTTTAATCATTTGACAGCACTAATATTATATAAATGTGTATTTCTGATGGAAGTGATTTTTTTTTTTATTTACAGGTTTGCCCCAGATTGGGTTCTCAGGAAAGACAAGCTGAGAGACATCATTGATCCTCTTTATGCCATCCAAATGCTTGCATCTGCATTAGCTTTGTAAATTGTCATATTATTGTATATATGTGTGTTTCTTTTTGTTGTTGTTGTAAATGGATATCTGTTTTTGCCTTTCTAAAAATGCAGACTTGGTTTTACTTTTTTAATCCTATCTCAGCCTTGGTGAATGACAGTGTGAAAATATGGACTTAAGAAATTAGACAATTGTTCAAAAATGTGGGAAGACCTGCAGATCATACAAAGACTAGATTTCTCAATCTGTCCCACTGCTGAGAAGCTTTGTAAATATTCTAGACATGAATGAGTGAGTGAATAAATGCTTTTTATCCCTTGCATTTTCATGGTTTTTATTTTACTACAAATACATACAGTATAATATGGGTTACATGCTGTACAGGTGCCGGTCATAAAATTAGAATATCATGAAAAAGTTGATTTATTTCAGTAATTCTATTGAAAAAATAAAACTAGCATTATGTATACATCCATTCCACATAGATGGATGTATTTCAAGTGTTTATTTCTTTTGATTTGATGATTATAGTGGAAAAACCCAAATTCAGTATCTCAGAAAATTAGAATATCACGCAAGACCAATACAAAAACAGAAAAAAAAGAAATGAACACTTGAAATACATGTGTGTGTGGAATGGATGCACATATAATGCAGATTTCATTTTTTTTTAAATAAAATTACTGAATTAAATCAACTTTTTCATGATATTCTAATTTTATGACCGGCACCTGTATATAAGGTTGTATCCTTATCCCTATCTTCTGTTAAACTGATGATCAAGGCCGTTTCCCATTGCCGACTAACTAGTTGCTAAATGGTGAGCAACTATGCTTTGGGAAACAGACTCCAGTTTGGTGACAATGGAGAACTGTGTTTGCAGAGAACAATGCAACTATACTTTTGGGAAAACAGAATCTAACTAAGTGACTTCCACTGCGGAGGAAACCTTCTTGGACTTAACGATTAACGCTCTTGGGCATTATTCTGGTTTGAAATTGATTAAGGGCAACATTCAGTTTACATGAGATATTCTGCAAGGTCAATTGCGTTTCAAACAAATATCTACATGTGAAAGCGTTCATTGAGGAGCTGAGAATGACTGGCAGTCATATTGTATCTACTGTATATTGACTGATTTTAATTGGCTTGACTGCAATGTTTCTAAGTGAAACAGATCTTGCACATCACAGTCTTCGTTAATTTTACATATAAGGTCATTTTTTTTCAATTAAAATATATCTTTGACAAACTATAGTAGGTAACAACAGTCGTGTGAAGTCTTGCATTGCCCAAGAATTCCGGGCCACCCTCAGCTTGCTCGTTTCTCATTGGGTCCTGATTTTTGTGGGATCGCGAGTTGAGGAAATTGCCTCATTGGCCATACTAACTTGATTGCAAGATTTCATGCAGCAACAGGAAGTATGGGCAGGCCCAAGCTAGGTAGACACCAGTATTTTCTTGTCATGAATTACAGAATGTATATTTAAATTGGAAAACTAGGAAAGCACTCAATGTAGAAGAATTGAAATTAGCAAACTAGAAAAGCACTCAGAGTGCAGACCTCCGCCAAGGCAATGTGGTCACCAATCGCCACCAAAATTTAATCAGTTCTTACTTGTCCCAATTGTCCGGAAATTTCATGAAAATCCGTGCAGTACTTTTTGAGTTTTGTTGTACGCAGACAGAGACAGACAAAAACAACCTCCTTGGCGGAGGTAGAAATGAACTTTACTGCTAATTTAATAGATGTATTTGTGACACGTAGGAAAGTACATGTTACCGTCTTGACATTGGTGTCTAAACTGAGTATTTTCTACAGATCTTGTGCCTGGTTTGCAAATAAATGTAATATGGTCTTTGTGTTCAATATGCCGTAGATCATCTTTTTTAACTTTAAATTCAATGTTTCTCTTCTCCATCTCTTCTGCTTCTATTGTGCATGGTTCTAAAGGAAAGAAAAAATGAAAAGGATTAAGACTTCTCTTTACTTTACTAGATGAATAAATATGGGTATTATATACATCAATGTAAATGTATGAGTCCCCCTTTGATAGTATCTACCCTTTGGCAGAATCAGAATTAAGTGCAAAATGAATGTACTTACTACGACATTTGATTGAGTTATTGTCCCATCGTCCATTCCTACACCGCATATATGAAGGGTACTGCCCACTACCCTCCAACGTATAGTAAAGTGAGCACTTGAACTGTACCCATTCCCATTCTTTGTACACTTCCTTTAATTTGCCAAGTACATCTCCAAATTCAACAAAAGGTGGTGGACCACATGAACCATCAGAGACTAGCGGTGAGAAAAACAAAGGAAAAGCAGGTGAGAAGGACATTAAATGCCAGTAAATATTAGGCCTATATTTTTTCATTTATCATTATTAGTATGTTTTGTCATTAAGAGACTTCATGAATGGTTTACTAAAGTTCAAGCTAATAGTCTAGAAGAAAATACTTACAACCACATCTTGGAAAGCTGTTGCTCCACCGTCCATTTTTCATACAGGTTATGATTTGCTCCCCACGGAGAACCATAGCTGAATGAGTGCAACTGAAATATAATTTTGTTCCATGTGTCACAGGACTATCACCACTAGGTAGGCCCCTCACGTTGACATCTTTATGAATTTCTTCACGTGGGCAAGTGATTTCTATGGCAGAAGCATACAGTATGCATTAGGTTGCATTTCTTTTTTCTCATTTTTTGCAGGCACAGTATTTTCCAATGAAGTGGTCAGTATTACGCCTACCTTCACATTGAGGAAAAGGTGCACTCCACTCTCCACTGGATGTGCAAGTTACTTCGTTCTTTCCCCTTATGACCATCCCATCTTGAGCACACGTGAAATAAAGTTTCTCTCCAAATTTAACCTCACCATTAGATGGAACTCCTCTCACAGTGACACTGTAGTGCATCCTCTCCAGATGACAGGTGACAACTGAAAGAAGGACACACAAGCGAACCATTTGAGTCTTGCTGAAAAAGTCTTGCTACAGCTTGAGGTTGAACTTGACCAGTGATTCTCAAACTGTGGGCTGGGCCCCATAAGTGGGGCGCAGACACATGACAGGTGGAGCAAGAGAAATCTCTCTGCTATAAACCGACGGCTGCACCATGCCCCCCGAATTCGCCTGCCTTCTCTCTGTCAGATTACACCTGGAGCATTCGTCAGATATGCACACGAGCTTTGAAATGGTGTTATCTGCTAGTTGATGAGCGGTTCGAGAGAAATTTGACTTTGAATTATTAACATGAAAATTCTAACAACCTACATCCTGATCTACATCCATCTACAGGCCTACCCACTCAAAATATATGTGAATTACCTAAGGGCAGGTAGGGTGTGAAAATTCTCTTCCTTCCAAAGTGGGGAAAGACAGAAAAAGTTTGAGAACTACTGAACAAGATATTGATATATAATGTATGAGTTAGACATATTCTGTCCAACTACAATGTTCAGGCCTTGTTGCTTGTTCATTTAATTAAAATTGATTCAGCCATAACCTTACCTCTCGGTGCTTTTCTTACCTTCACATTGAGGAAAGGGATGACTCCATTGACCACCTGACGTGCAGGTAACCTCTTGTTCTCCTTTTATGACCATTCCTGAAATGCCACATTCAAACTGCAACTTATGGCCATATGGAATGTGGCTGCCATCTTCTGGAAGTCCACTTATGATCAAACCTGGGCTGTCCGGAGTTCCACAGGTAACCACTGAAAAGTTTTAAGTGAAACACACTCACACACACACACACACATGCACGCACACACGCACGCACACACACACGCACACATATGAGAGCGGCTATAAAAATGATAAATTCTGCAGTATCTATTGGGGATCACTCATGTTTTACTTTACTCAGATTCAGACAACGAAATGAAAGCGTCCACTTACCTTCACAAACAGGTAAACTGTTGGTCCATCCATCAACTATGCATACTCTTTTGTCAAATCTGCTCATCATTTGGTAGCTAAATCAAAACCAGATTTGAGGAATTATCACTGATACATTTATTTACTTTCTTCTATTATATAGGCCTACAGTATAATTGTATTTTATTGATTTACTGAAAGCATAATTTTAGGTAAACAGGTTAAGCCATACAGCTCATGCAAGGAGGGCTATAAATGCTTTATCAGATTGTTCAAAGTAAACTGAGATGAATGAACACTTGAACATGTGAAAAGTATAATAAGAAACAAAACTCACCCCTCATCGCAGGTGTATTTGATCACAGTTCCAAACACAAGATCTGTTCCGTTCACTATATCATAACTCCCATTTGGAATGTCTTCAGGGAGCTCACAAGGTCTGGCTAAGAACAATTATGCCAAACAAGAGCAGCTGACATTAGATGCTATAAATCCTACACACACAGACATGGTTTGTGGCAGCTAAGGCAATCAATAATGTTTACTCACGAACACACTTCCCCTTGCGGACTCTGACCCATTTGGTTTTAGAGCAAGAATATGTTGTTCGTCCTGCAGACACATAGCCCAAACTGCATGAAAAGGGCAGAAGGCTGCCGTCGGTGTAGTTGTGCCTCACATACTCCTCTGACACCTCTGCATTGTCCACCACGGGGAATGGTTCAGTGCACACTGCCAAAACCACAAAGGATGAGGGTTCTGTCTCAATCTGAGCTTTGTACTGATTTACAGATAATAATAATAGGCAAATAAAAGAGTTGAGGAAAAAATCTTACCTTCATCAAGATCTGTTTGGGAGGCATAGATGGCAACATACACTACATTGCAAAACAGTAACAGAGTTCTTTTCATTGTGGTAGGTAACATATCGAGTGAGGACAGCTATGGGTTTGTTTTTGTAGGAAGGTTAATATTTGCTACTATTGGCCCACCTCTTCTGTGACTCAGTGATTTATCTAGTGTTTGCCCAATATGTGTTTGGGACATAGCAGTGACAAATAATATTTCACAATTTCAAATGTTCTATGTGGTGTCACATGCAGTGTACAAACATGGACCACACACACACACACACTATGGAATATTCTTATATATTGGGATATTCTGGAATTCACCATGGATTCAGTGATTGAAAACAGGCGTAATGAATTGATTAGATATTTCAAATTTCACAACAGACTCATAGTTTCTACAAAGATATTTAAGTTTAATCACTAATCTCTGGTTTCAGGTTGCCTAAAAAGGCTACTCTCATGAAAGATTTTTCATATTAAAGCACACATTCAGTTTGTTTGACATTAAGCCCTTTTTCCGAATTGTTTACAATGAAATACAATGGTTAAGATTGGAATTTTGACTACTGCTTCTGTTGCGAGAATTTTTAGTTGTTGCTGTCCATACTGTAAATCTATAAGCAGCAATATCAGTGGATAACAAAGTTTCATTTGGAATGGTGAAAATGATCTCACTCACATCAGATGATTTGCTACACTGCACGCAACTCCACTAGCCCATCTGATGTTGAGCCTGTTGAAAGGGATTTCAGGGCCAAAATGTAATGGACGGACCAATCAGAAGACCATAGAAAAAGCCGGGCTGGATTTTTAACGTAGCTCATCTCCTACAAACTTACAAAACACAACTATTATGAAAGAGATATCTACAAAGTAGCCTATATTCTGCGAGTTAAATTGATTATTGTTGCAATTAGGCCACAGATACTGACATTTGTGTTTGTTTGGAATAGTTGCAAGATGAAATGCAATAACTTGATTTCATTGTGAATGGTTGAAGTAATGACAGACAGGTGAATTGTCCAGATTTTTGATGATGTCCAGTCCTCTGAAGCAACTTTTTTATGAACAGAGTTCCGATGGACTTACTTTCAGAACCATCTGACATGAGTGAGGTTAGAAAATATAAGACACTGGTAATCAAAAATGACTGAAAAACACTTGTAATGAGCAATACCATTTGATATATGATCATAGTTTTAATGTACATGCAAACAGCACACTGGGCAAGGGATCTTTAAGGCAAAAACTTACACAAACTTACGCATAGCTGAGTGTTAATTACAAGCACACATTGCTTGCAGCATCAACCTTCAACCACCAAACATTCTGATTTGCTTAAGGAGTTCTTTATTGAGTTTTTAGTTTATCACAAGGCAAATTCTAAGCCTATGATCAAACATTTTATTCTCAGGGCTTCCAGAGAGATGTGACTGTATATTGTCACATGATTTTCATTTTCAAGTTTTTAATCAAAGCAGTCACCAACTCTGTGCAAAAAGAAAAGCCTCATTTCAACATAACAATAGAAAGCTAATTAAAGGCCAAACAAGTTTTCTTTTTTACCTGCACAGGCAAAATAATAACGACACTTTACCTATACCAGTATGGTGTATAGGAATTCCGCATTCCAGCGAGAAATGTAGAAGCATTTCATATCTATAGACATTTTCAAAACATTTAGAAGAAATCCCCAAAATCTGAAATTTATAGCTAGGAAAGCTCAGGCCAGTTGATTTTAGTTGTTATAATGTAAAATGTGTGCATGTATCAGTCACACTCAGGGAGGGTAATATGCCCATCAATACATTTTTGTACCATGCCAACACTTATATGCTTTTTTTCCTTCCCCTCTATGCACTTAAATGACAAAAGGTCACCATGTTTGATATAGCGTAGACCAGTCTGGGGTATCGGAAAGCAATATTTGTCTCAGCCATGGCCTCCTGCGTCACAGTACAGGGTCCTAAAAAATTGTTTAAAACAGTTTAAAAACAATGCAAAGCAATTGATTTTGCACAAAACTCTTGATTCAGACATACCCTAACCCTGAACCTAACCCTAACCATGACAAATACTGGGTGACACTTAATGACAGAAGTCATGACAGGTGTATAAAGTTTATGACAGATTCATGACAACGTCATGTCATAGTTAATGATGGTGTCATGTCAGTACTATGACGGTACCTTCAAATAAAGTGTAACCAAAACCTTTTGGTGCAGTTTAACTCCTAAAGTTAAGATAAGATTCTTTGAGAATACGGCCTCAGGTACCCTTCCAAAATATTACTTTGGTATAAATTCAGTCACATAAAGTCACCCACTAGCCTTTACCTCAAGTAAAAGTCTATACTAGTACTTGTAACGGAGCTGCCAACTGAAAATGTAGTGGATTACGCAATTAACTATGGCCACTACCCATTTAATTTCGCAAAATGCCATGATGTAAATGCAATAGTTTCTTTGTAACAACTCAAAGCAAAGCAGATACTCCCAACATACTAGTACAGAAGTAAAGTAATTCTACTTAACTATACATTTCTATGCATTTGAGTAAATTGACACACACACACACACACACACACACACACACACAAACCATACTTACGGAGACATTTCAAGTCTTCTGTATTATGCCATTGTCCATGATGGCATACTATTTTTATCTTATTTTGACTCTTCTCATTAATAAATAATTGTGGACACTGGTATGACACATGGTCACCAGTAAAGTACAGTGGCTTTGAGTTGCCAACTACATCTATAAAACTGTCAGCAGGTGGTGGAGGTGGAAGACAGGAACCTTAAGGCACTGTTCAGATAGAGGAAAGAAGGATGGATCATTTTCAAAATAAATGAACATGAATTAGGCTACAATGGAATTTTAGATTGAAAATTTGAAAAATGCCCCGAGGAATTTTGGTACTGTAGCAGTGTTGTACGCTTTTCAACATTTCTTTAAAAAAAATCATTAATTAATTACAGACTTGCACAAGAGATCATAAGAACAGGCAAAACATCCAGCCACACCACCATCATCCCATCATCCTATAAATGACTGAAGTGAAAACTAACTTCCCATCAAAGAGCTAATCATCAAACTTAACTCGTTCATCCAACTGTGTCATCTTGTCAAAACTGAGGTCGCTAGAAGTTTCAATCAAAATGTTCATACAAAATGTACCTCTACATTGGGATATTACCACTCAATCTTCCTTCATTAGTGCAGTGTATTTCTAGCCTGGCAGGCCATCCTATATCACTGAAATGTATAGTCTGGCATCGAGAGATAAACCGAACTCAATCGTGGGCTGAACAACGCTGCTATCTTTCAAACTAGTTCTGGACGCAACAGGATAGCCTATGGCCAATCGCAGGAACGAACAAGATCGGCAAAGCCTGCCCTAAACACATAGAGCGTTATGATTAGATGTCGCCAAAGGCGTCATCCAATAAAATTTCCCATGGCTTGCTACTAGACGTACGGGCTGGGCAAATTAATTTGCCACCGCAAGGTTATGTCTAGATTTCTAGGCTAGTGTATTTCTGCAGTCCCATTTAACTTAACAAGTTAACTTACACTGTATTCACTTCCAAAATTTAGGAATTAAATTTACAGTTTACTGTTACTTATAGTGTTGGGCAAGTTACTTCAAAACTGTAATGCGCTATTTATTACTTTTTACTGTTCATTTAAAGCATTCATTCATTCATTTACTGAGAATCTGCACGTTACCTTGGCCTCTACTTTGTGTGAAAATCCCCATCCATAGCAGAAGAACAATGGCTTGCATATTTGATCCCTGTCTTGTCCAAGGGTCCTGTGGACGTCTCCCTCCCAATGATCGACTATTTCAGTGTTTCCCAACGGGGCGTTTTGTCAATACTGGGAGCACTTTGAGAGCCAGTTGGAAGTATTTCAGTTTAGAAGGAATGCGTTCAACTGCATGTATGGGGGCCTATCAAAAATTTAGTGCAAACTCTGCAAATAAAATAATTAAGTTGAAGTTTAGACAAATACCAATTTATGCATAAGTAGTCATATTTCTCAATCTGTGCTGATGCTCATGCCACACAGGTTATGCACTTGATTTGGGCAACAAAAAAGAGGAGCACCATTTTTAGTCAGTGTACAAATGTACTGTAGTTTAGGCAGACTACTTTAAATGCAGATCTTCACAATCTACAATACAAAAATGTTATTGATATTTCGCCATGTGTACTGTGTGTCACTATCATTGAGTGTTGTATGTTTGTGGGGCAGTTGTGGTGGGTGGGTGGCAAGGTGTGTCATGAGTACATGTGGGCTGTGGTGGTGGGGGAGGGGCATGTCTGCCTGAGGTATGCTCGTTTGATCACTGACCCACAATCAATAATGTTTGTGGTGGGATTTCCAGTATATCACATGACTCAAAACTGGATCACACCCTCTACAAACTGTGCAACATCATGTGGATACAAAGCAAGAGCATACTAGAGCATAGCATAGAGATACTAGAAGTATATTTTTAAGGTACACAAAAGTACCATATAAACATTCAGAAGTCAATTATCTCTTTGTCAGAATAGATGAGTGTTATTATGAAAAGATGCAATATCAATATTTATGGAATCAATGTTTCATATATGGCTTTGATCAAATTGGTGTAAATTGTAGCAGGGAGCAGGCTTCACTCAGGGTTCAATATTACTTTTAAGGGTGCTGGCCCAAATGAAAACTTCAAATTAAACAGAAAAAGGGCGCACCTTGCATCAAAAGTCCTTTATTTGTGCACAGACGCGTTTCGGCGTATGCCTTCCTCAGTGTGCAACATGTGAGCATTCAAAAGGAGAAATTCAAAAGGATTATTTCACCTTCTTTATCCTACACAATGCTAATAATATCCTATACAACCAACTTCTTTCCCTAAATAAAATTAGGATAAAATAACTTTTAGCACACCTAATTCCTTATCATCTTCTACAATAATATAGTGTTATAGAGTAGCAGACATTAGATCTTTACCTTAAACTACGTCAGTTACGTTTCAACAGCTAATGATATTGTGACATGGGCAAGAATTCACAACCACTCACAGATGATAGCCTTATAATTTTATTGGAGGCAAATTGTCAGGTTACATCTTCATGTTTGGAAAATACATGACTTTACACATTTTTCCACATCTTCTACATGAGGGCATTTAATCTTACCATTGCAGGACGCACAACTAATACAAAATTAACAAACATTTACCCTTAACCATTTTAAATTGACAAAAGTTTGAAGAGGTCAAAGGTCACAGACCAGACTGCAGACAGTAGAACTGGGGACTGTTTTGATCTTAAAGTTTTGTTTTGTGGTTCTGACTAACCTGAAGAATATCTCAAATCCAGGCCATAACAGTCTACCTCATAGGTCCAGTTCCACTTCAGATAAAATAAAAATATTTTATTTTATTTTATCTGAAGTGGAACTGGACCTGAGGTAGGCTAGCCACAACATTATCATTATTGAATAAAATCATGGTGGGCTGCCATGTCCAAAAATGCCCGGGCGACTTTTTGGTCCCAGTCTGACCCTAAAAATATTTTATCGTAATCTGATGTTGAAATTGTATAAAATGTCTGCATTGTCTTCAATGCTGTCATCCCAAAATAGATGAATCCTTTTCATAGTGAAAGTTGGTTTTAGCTCCCTGTTCGTCAGGACTAACATTTAACTTACTGTTTGTCAGGACAGGTGCTAGAAATGTTGTTTCAAGATCCAAAATAGTAATAGATTAATATTCATAACATAGGCCTATTTAATAATTAATTAAATAGCCTATTGTCAGCACATACAGTATTGTTGCAAATTACAAAGTCTTATAGAATACCTTTATCCAGGGCCGGACTGGAGCCAAAAAATGGCCCGGGCATTTTTGGCTGTGGTGGCCCACATTGATTTTATTCAACAATAACTTCATAGCAAGCTAAAATAACACTGAAAGTTGGAAACATTGCATGATGATTAGATATTTGATTGGATTAGCCCAGTATACTTCAAGAAAATTATGACCAAATTATGACAGAACCTAGCCTGGGAGTTCCCATGCTCCTTTGCACACTTATTTCATTCCACTCTGCAAAGCAGCATGGTGACCATGGCCGATTTTCTCGCTTACTTTCGGTATCCAATCGCAGAACAAAAAGGGATTTGTACGGCCCTCGATTGCATTTTACGTCACGTGGTGGCTCTGGTATTGGCTCCAAGGTATGTACAGACGCTATGATAGACATTCGTAGCGCCCAATAAACGGCTCTGGACAATCGTAAACGATGCTTCCGCTACGAGAAATGCAATAGGTAGGTCCCCAGACTAAATATCACTTGCGATTTTAGTTTGGCATTCGCCAGGCTAGGGTCAATCCATCTCCTAAACTTAATGACCGCAACAACTCCATACTACTGTGTGCCTCTGTGTGATCAGCTGTATCGCAAAGAGATGCTACAGGACATCTGCTGCTGTAAGGTATGAATATACAGATTTTACTACAATAAGTGCTCTTCTTAAAATTATCATAAAGTTAAAAAATAAGCTATAAGTTTTAATGAACAGCAAATACCTGGATGACTGTTAGCGAATTTATAAGCTCATGTTGAATATGCTTGTCAATAATGTAGCAGTCTAAACCAACTCATCAGAAGGATGGCATATTTCAAGACACATCTGTCCTATAATCCAATCAAGGTTCTGCTCAAGTTGATAATGTTTATATAAATTGATGCAATATAAAACATAATGATCAGCTACAGCAGCCTACAGATTTCCACTAGGACATTTCATTGTTTCAGTGATGTCCTGTAATTTTCTGTAAATGTAAGAAATTGAAAGTGATGTGTGTCTAATTAAACCTAAGCCTGCAAACACCAAATGCAATGTGGACAAAATATCACTTGCACTTGTTTAATTTATTAATTATATTTTTGAATAGCTATTTCTCATTACCTCCACCAAGGAGGTTATGTTTTCAGTCGCGTTGGTTTGTCTGTCTGTCTGTCTGTCTGTTTGTCAGCAGGATAACTCAAAAAGTACTGCACAGATTTGGATTTTCGGACAATGTGTATATTGGGACAAGCAAGAACTGATTCGATTTTGGTGGCAAACTGTGATCCAGAACATGATCTGGAATGTATATTCTGTCTGTGACCACATTGCCTTGGCAGAGGTCTGCACTTTCTGAGCGCTTTTCTAGTTACTTTGTTCTCTTTTGACTTGGCTTGGAAAAAAAATGTCCAAAGGCTAAAGGTAATTCAATGAGGATATTACCCGATATGCAAAACCCATGCAACAAAATTGGTGTCTATCCGAACTAAAAGAAGTCGGATCGGTGCATCCCTAAATCTTACAGGATTAAGAGGAGCTAAGCATAGAAGACGACATAATGAAAACATTTTGAAGAAATCCTCAAAACAATGAGCTGTCAGTAATTTTTTTTGTTAATAGTTTATTGTATAAAATGTTTATGCGTCAATCACACTCAGGAAGATCAATATACCCATCATGACAACGTTGTACCATGTTAGCACTGTCTTGCTTTTTCCGCTTCCCCTCTATGCACTTGAATATAAATCTGTCTTCATGTGTAGAATAGCGTAGACCGTCTCTGTGGTGTAGAAAAGTAATATTTCTCATAGCCATGTCCTCTGACGTCACGGTACAGGCTCCTGAAAAAAGTCACAGTAACCATTAATACTATCTAATACACATTTTGTTTGAAGTACTTAAACAGAGATTTTTCACAAACCTTTTACACTGTATACATTCTATAGAAGGGGATATACTAATTCAGATGATAAAAGAAAATGTGTGGCCTATTGCCAGAGGAGGAGAAAATTTACTAACCACAAGTCTTTCTTTATAGGATTTCTGCAGGTGATTAAAAGTGATTTAAATGTTAGACACCAATAATCTGGTAACACTTTACATTACAGCTCGTTAATAAGAGGGTAGTTTTGTGGTAATAAATTGGTAATTAATTATAACAACTGATAATTACTCACATTCCTGAGTAATAACTGAATATTAACTGAAAAAATTACTGAGTAATTTTATGTTAATACTAAACAATAGCCCACTATTGTGGTAATAAGTCAGTAACCAAATGGTAATAACAATTAATTACTTATAGGCCATGGTATGGTGAGATTTGATTAAAAAAAGTAATAAAATGGTGAGATCATGTATTCATTACTAGTAATTACCAAGTAATTACCTATGTCATTTCATAGAAAATACACAGAATCAGGGCTGTAAAATGCAATTTCAATATAGCGGAGCTGTTACTCCAAAAATTACAATGAATCAAATTACATTGGATCTTGAATGAGATCCATTTATTGTGATGGTAAGTTCAGGCATTGTTTTCTAGTAACTACAAGTAATTACCTGTGTCCTGTCATAAATATTACACAGAATCAGGGCTGTAAAATACATTTTTGACTGTTTCAATTTCATTACAGTGTAATTGTTACACCCAGGGTTCGAGTTATGATTCCATCTTCGTGGGAGCCCATGAATTAATTGCGGGGGGGGGGGGGGTAGATGTTTTTTTTTTTTTTTTTCCCGTTCTCCAGTCTGCGCAACGGCGCAGGAGTTCAGTAAAGGCTTTGCGGACTTTTGAATGTAATGGGGAGCAAGCACTGACCTTACAATGTGAGAAGTTGACAATGTCTCTCTCTATCTCTCTCTCTCTCTATCTCTCTCTCTCTCTCCCGGACCTCTGGCTGAATGTTATGCACAACGGTGAACTGACACTTATTAATTTCGGTGAATATGCTACTTGCACGAAACCCTCAATAAAGTTTACATCATGCGCAGCATGATCGGAATAGCCTGGTTAAAGCAATATCTAGGAGAGAGGTTGACCTAGGGAGAGCCGCGCATTATCTTACTATCTGGAGCTACAGTAGGTCTATGTTTGGCTTTATTGAAGTAGGCTAAAACCGAAACGAGCAAGCGGCCAAATTTTCAGTGGCATTGTATCCGGCGGGTAGACTCAAGGCATGGAAACGGAATAATGCAGACGTCTTTCTTTTATTTTATATTAGGCCACCGGCGGGGTGCATAACATAACAAATTAACAAACACACTAAACAAACAAAACACTGATCAAACTGAAAATAATCAGGGGCAAGGCCCACAAACTAGGCAAGAGCGCGCTCGCAAATCCATAAAAAGGTTCCACCTCCCATACCTCGGTTTGATCCCCGCTTATGATAACTTTATTTGTCAGTAAATATACTATTGTATTGTCAGAGCCCCCACAGATGTTTGAGTTTGCTGCTTTCATGGGAGCCAGACCTCTCTCTATGGGAGCTCAGCTCCCACTGGCTCCCACCTAACTCGAACCCTGGTTACACCAAAAATGGCATTGGTTCAAATTACATTGGATCTTGAATGTGTTCCATTTATTGTCATAGAAACATAATAAGACATCATGATAAGACCGAGAACCAAACATGCACAATTTTGGCATTAATACTAGACTAAGGGCCTGTCCCATTTCTACCACTTCCACTTGATTTTAGCCCTAACACTCAATTTTGCGCGTTCACATGTGTGTCCCAATACTTTCCAGACCAAGGGCTAGTGGCTTTCAGCCCTTCAAATCACCCCTTCAAACAGAGGGAGGTCTGATGCAGACTTCGAAAGAAGTGAAGATGAAGTGAAGATGAAATTACCCACGAATCGTTTAAATAATAGGCTATTGACAAATGTAGCTTAGGCTACAGAAGAAGGGAAATGCTGGTTTCAGTTTGGCATCTACTGGTACTGTACTGTATGTTTTATGACAAGACAGTATTCCCTGACCAAGAAAACGTTTTCTTTTTCTACCACTATATTAAGACACAATGTCCTGTTGCAATGTTGGAATGCAGCAATTGTTTTCAAGCTGGCCATGTGTATTCAATCGGTGTTGCATGCTACTTTTATGGGCCAATCCATTTAAGTATATTCTCTTACTACTCTATACGTAAATTTAAATAGAATTATTGTATATTCTTTACTGTCCAATGGGGCCTCCTTGTAGGCTGCCATATGTGGGGCACAAACAGTAGCTTCAAGCCATATCTAGCCTGTGTAATAAATCAGTGCCTTGGCATGCTGTTAATTTAATTGTATACACATTAATTTCTATAGTCTTTACTTACATAAACAAGTTTACTTACGTAAACATTTCAAGGGGTGTGTCAAGGCATCTGGTAGATCTCTCCATTGTCCATTCCGGCAGGTAATTTTCACCTTATTTTCCAGTTTTTTTTCAATCTTAAAAAAATATAACAATTGCGGACACTGGTACTGCACATGGTCATCATGAAAGTAGGATGGCTTTGAGTCACCTATTACCTCTGCACCACTATCAGCATCTGGTTTAGGAGGTGCAGGGCATGATTCTGGAGACAAAAACAAACAGAAGAAAGAAAGGTCAAAAGGGCATTTCCAAAATGAAGAGTTTAAATATAGTTGCAAACAGTGAATGCTGAAAAGTTATTTACTCTTAGAACCTTGTTTTCCGACTCTATTGGTTGTTTATAAATGTTCGGTCCTCATCAAGCGCAACTTTACAGAAGAATAACGCTATTCAATGAACATCAGAGGTAGAGGAAGAAGTAGATTTCAGGCTTTTTCTTCATAGTGGTCTGTGCATTTACTTCTACAGTGGTCAGTAGTGTTCACTGATATGCTGATATATGCCTTAGCAAGTTTTATATACGTATGACTTAGCAAGTTTTATTGTAGTTTGTAGTCAAACCCTACTGACTGCTGAGAAGTAATACATCACTCACAAGAAATCCGAAATAATGCTAGAACCTGTTAGAAGTCATGTTTTGCGATGATATTTATGTCAGTATATCAGTGAACACTACAGATCACTCGGTGGGTTTCATACCTTTGTTTCATACCTTTAATGCGATTGTTCGAATGTACATACAGTACGCTGCCGCTAAGATGCTACAGCATACCTGGGCAAACTAAAGCCCGGGGGCCATCTGCGGCCCGTTGAGCAATTTAATATGGCCCGTGGAGCCTTCCCAAAATAGAAAAAATTCTCATTTAACCAAGGTGACTTAGATTATAGGCCTGATTAATCAAATTTGTTGTATTCATGAAATAAAAATTCCTCCCTTTTAACTCTGCATGTTACAGTAACATGTCCTCTGAATAAAGTTGGGCTACTTGTTTGAGACTTGCCAATTCATCGGCATCAACCGGTTGACTGTTAAAGGAATAATTCACCTCTTTATGAAAATAAGTTATTCATCCCCTTACCTGGAATTACCTATGTGGGTAAAAGCATTTTGGTCTCAATCACCAGCCATCTTTTTTATGTCTTTCCCCTGAGCATGATACTACTCTCACAGTTGTTATCCTTCATATCGGTCATGAGATGCTTTGTCAATGATGGGAAAGACGCATCCCGAGACAACTTGGGAGACATACATCATACAGTATATCCATACTTACGGAAACATTGCAAGTGGTGTAGATATTTCCATTGACCAGAATCGCAGGTAATCTCCATCTTATTTTCATTATTCTTAAAAAAGGAGTTTGCTGTACTGCACATGTACTGCACAGGTTCATTATGAGAGTAAGATGACTTTGAGTCGCCTACTATCTCTACGCCACTGTCAGCAGGTGGTTGAGGAGGTGGACGGCATGCATCTCTAGACACTGTTAAAAATAGAGGGGAAAGAAGCGTCAAAAGGACATTTCCAACATTAAGAGTTTAGTTGTGAACATTTGTGAATGGGGCATAACAACTTAATTTCAGTTTCATTTCATTATGCACCATTCAGTCAGCATTTGTAATCGGTTTGTTATTCTGTCTATGTAGCATATAATTTCTTAATCTTTTTGTTAAAAGAATTTTCCACCTTTTATAAAATTGGGAGTCTTGCCTAGAGTTACATGTGGGCAAAAGCATTTTGGTCTTGTATTCGTTTTCCTTGTCTGGCATCCCCAATTTTAGCTTTAGCTTAGCAGAGGCGCTGGAATATAATGTTGCCAATGAGTTGCTATCTGACTACTTTACATTCCAGTGCCTATACTAAGCTAAAGCTGAGAAAGGTAAAATTAGGGTTGCCAGAGTAGAAAAATGGTAGAGTATTCCTTTAAAGACAGCATTCAGGTACCTGGAACCACAGGGCTATTTAACTGATTCACACCAGATTTGGGCTATTCTTAGTCAATTGCAGTAATTCTATTCTTAAAATATAATAAGAATAGAATTACTGCAATTGACTAAGAATAGTCCATCCCACATGCATTAGGCTAAACAAAGCAGCCAAAATACAGAACAGTAGGCTACAAGTGTAGAAGAGTTATGTAAAAAAATAAATAAATAAATAAATAAATAAATAAAAAAACTGCCCACTCTGGGGGCAGCAAAGTTACAAACTTCTAATCTAAACTACTCTCACAACCTACCATCCTTGTCCCTTGTCAAGTTTGATCCCCAATCTCGGAAGATCAACCAGCCAGGTGAAACAAACATAGGCCTAGGCTATTCCTATGAAGCCGCACAATATTCAAACACATTATGATAATCTAATTATTTTAAATGCGTGCAATAGATAACTGTTCCGATACGTCGGCACTCTTCGCTTTTGAATAAGCTGCAACTTCAGGCGCGGCTATACCCCAAGTCCATGAACAAAACAGTACAATAACCCTTCGGACATTCCATAATAGCCATTGCAACATAAATAACATTTCTGATGGAAGTATGATTAAAAAAATGCCCCATTCCGTTTAATTCATTTTAGATCTAGCCTATTCATTCAGCCCATTCCCCAGTAACATTTCTTGGTTCCGTGAACGTTCCGGGAAGGTTTTCTGTCGGGTATGAGAACGTTCCCTGAAAGTAGCTTTGGTTGTCTTAAGGGGCACCAGAAAAGTTTTTTAAACGGAACTAGAACGTTGGTTTGCATTTCTGGTTAGGCGAATGTTCCCGCAACGTTATCCTAACGTGACATTTTGTGAGAAAAATATTATTAATAAACACAACAATTGAGTATGAATCGACCAGGAATTGAACCCTGGTCCCCCGTGTCGCAGGCATGTGCATTATCGCGGGACCACGACTGGGGAAAAAAAAATAATAATTTAGCTCTGATACATCACTAATTGCGAGTCATAAAATTAAGATAGCCTAAATCTATTCTCATAAACAGTCAAAATCAAGTTGTTTAATGATAATTTACACATAATATATCAGATTGTAATGTACATACAATTTAAAAAAATAACCACGAGGGAACGTTTTCGGACGGTCACAAAGTTACCACACTGTAACGTTAGAGTTTTAACGTTCTCCGAACCAAAATATGATAACGTCTTTAAAATAACCATAGGAGAATCAGGAGGGAACATTAGTTAAGGTTCCCATAACGTTCCGTGTTTGCTGGGTTGTTCATACCCATTCTTCTCTTTCACACTACTCGTGGAGTTTTAATTGTACCGAAATTATAAGGGCATCATTGCAATCTACATAAACTGGCCTTTCCAACAGTGCTACTAGTTCGTTTCTGTGATGAAAGCTTCACGAGATAATTAGCAATGAATTTATGTCAAAGTTATGGTCACCAATACAGTTCTGCGTCTATGTCATACATTGCTCTCTGTGTAATATCTCACGGATTCTTAACTTAACTATGACAAAACACAAAATCAAAATAAACAGCAGATCCTGCAGTCGTCTTTGTGATTAGCGGTTCCCGAGTAATCCGATGTTGAAATCGTAAAAAAATTCTGCATTTGCCGTGTTCGAAAATGCATACTGGGTACTACTGGTAGGCTATACTAATCCTGGCATGAAGTAGTATGTCGTATATGCAGTATGTGTTGTTCTCTGTGTACACTAATGAAATGTCACTCCACCATAATGATTTTAAGCTTGTGAAATATGCTGATGATATGGCTTTAGTGGGACTCTTCTATCAAAATGCCAGCATTTCTGACTATTTAAATCATGTTTTTAAGCTAGAGCAGTGGTGTAAGAATAGTTCACTTTTACTCAATGTATGTAAAACCAAGGAGCTAATTCTTAACTATACTGGTATTCCATCACCACTCTCACTTTCTTACCAAAATGTCGAAATTGTCAACTGTTTTAAGTATTTAGGCACATATATTGACTGCAAACTTAACTTCACTGAGAATGTTGATGCCATGTGTAAAAAGGCCAATCAAAGGTTGTTTTTAATCAGGAAACTGAAAGGTTTTGGAGTAAGTTGCAATATCTTGGAGAGAACATATGTAAGCCTAATAGAGAGTGTCCTAATCTATAATATTTCTGTCTGGTATGGTCACCTCACCCTATCCAACAAGAACAGGTTGTCCAGAGTAGTGAAAATGGCAGGAAAGATCATAGGACGACCCCAAAAACCACTGGACAATTTATATAGGACTGCAGTTGACAGAAAAACCATGAACATTTTAGATGATAATACCCATCCCCTTCACTCTGAATTTGAATTACTCCCCTCAGGGAGGCGCTACAGATCACACATGGCAAGAAGAAACATATACAAACACTCATTTATACCAAACGCAATCTCCATGGTCAACAAACAATGGAAAGGCTACTAAGGTGTAGAGAGAACCAAGGGTCTGGAATTGGTGCCTGACTTGTATATGAAGTGTATGCTGGGAGGGGATGGATGCAATGATTTGTGTATGTGTTTTTGTTTGTTTTGAGCATTGGAATGAATGAGTATTTGTGTTTTTATTGTACAGTGAGACCAAAGGCATTTTCATGCTGGCATGACAATAAAGTCTATTCTATTCTATTCTATGTGGAAAATATGATTTTACCAGTATGAAAAAGTTTCCCGGATGTTATACTGGTGGCGGCCAAATCGCCAGTATACAAGAGGTGCTCACTACTCGGATACTTCAATCCCATAATTCAACGCATTCTCGCAATTCCCGCGATCTTTCCCCTCACGGGGGCCATTTCTGAAATGGCCTACTACTATGCTACATGTGCTACATGCTGCTTGTGCCCCATCATACAGTGCAGCACACACTACTGCTTCCCACAATTAATTAATTAGCTGCAGGTGCTCTATTTGACCGGCTGAGCCTTATATACTGCTCCCCAGTATGCAGCATGGTATGCAAGCAGCAGAAGAGGCCTACGGCCACATGGCCAGAACCTCGTTAAATAATGGACTACAGGTGCTGTACCTGACTCAAGGTTAATTGAGCCCCACACTACTCCTGTGATATTTGTCATGTACTGCATACTACACGCTGCTGTCTGCAGAGATCAGTATACGAGCAGTATGTAGTAGTCAAGTAGTAGGCCATTTCGGAAATGGCCGGGGTTTAAGGCTGAGCAATGGCGGACAGTAGTGGTGGTTTTGCTGAAACTTGAGTGACTGTAAGTTAACTATTTTGAGGTATTTTTGACACACTAACCGTTTTATCTTGCACAATGTGCATATCTCTTGGACATATGACAGTTGTAGTTGTGCTTCGTTCGTTTGTAAGAGAGATAATTTCGTTTGGGTTAGCATTTGAGCAACTGTGCATGGCTTTACATTCAAATGCCTGCCAAAGACGTTAGCTTGATTGCTAACCATTAACTTCAATTGAGGGAAGCGAGCTAGCGCAGGAAGCAAGCTTCTAACGTGAGTTTAAAGATGGTAGATCTTTGTTGGTCACATGGTTGTGTAGTATATTACAAGAAAAATATCACTTTTTGCTTACTACACTGTATACTATGGTGGGTGTAGCATCCAGTACGCAGTATATACTGAAGCAGTATGCAGTATATAGCACGTAGGATGGCTTTCCGAACGCAGCAATTGTCTTCAACACTATCATCCCAAAATAGATGAATCCTTTTCATAGTGAAAGTTGTTTTTAGCTCCCTGTTCGTCAGGACTAACATTTAACTAACTGTTTGTCAGGACAGGTGCTAGAAATGTTGTCTCAAGATCCAAAATAGTAATAGATTATATTTAATATTCATAACATATAATTAATGAAATATTGTCAGCACTTATTGTTGCAAATTACTTAGCCTATAGAATACCTTTATCATGATTCCAGACAATTACCTATTGCAAAGTGAAAAGATATTTGTTCTAGTATGCTAGGCATGCAATGATGAGATATAGGCCTAATACTGAATATCACATCTTTAGATTAAAAAACACGCTAAATAAGTATAAAGGAAATGTGCAGATCCCTGTTAGATAAACTAAACATAAATAAATAATAGAATACAATTGATTGACATGGCCCTCCAGTCAGATAATGTTGACCCTAGTGGCCCCCAGTTCATTTGTGTTTGAGACCCCTGATCTAGTCAGTTTTAGGATATGTATCAAGCTATCTTAATGTAATGTTACGTAATGACTTTAGGCTAATTCAAACACAGCTCCTTGTCAAGAATGAGTTTTCATAATATAGCCTAAGTTAAGCCTATTGATTCACTGCTTGAAATAGTAAACATAGTGAGTGAATCAGGTCTAGACTATTTTTGGTGTGTATACCAATATAAATTAAATATTGACATAAAACAAGTTTATTGCTTGAGTTTTATATCAACTAGTAAAAAACCATGGCATCCAAAACTTGATGACCAAAATGACCAATAGTCAATCTATCTCAATTTCAATGACAATGAGTCAGGGGCAGACTCAACATGCAGGCAAATAATTGTGAAAAGTGAAAAGATTTTTGTTGACAAAATTTGCTGTTAAAAATACATCAGAAAGCAGGAAATTGCATCTACTATATTAAAAATGTTCTGGGGGAGGACCCCCACACCCCCCGCCAGGATTGTCAGAATGTTCAGGTGTGAAATAAGCCCATAACAAACATAATGCCAGGCTAATGACTACATCTCTCTGTAAACATTCTAACAGGGGAGATAACATGTTAACACACACACATACACACAGACAGAGAGAGAGACGCCGGCGAAAACATAACTTCCTAGATGGAGGTAAAAAGCTGAGCTAACCCCCCCAATGGAAAACCCAAAGTTACGCCCTTGGACATAGGCCTAATATTATGAAGGGTGGAAGTAACAAAAATTAAATAAAAAGACAATTAAGAAACAATACATGTCATCCCCAAGTACCAAATTTAATTAAATATCAGCCATAATGTAAGTCTATGGAGGGGCTTAAAATGGGCATAAGTGGGTGATAACACACACAAAGCTGCAATGCTATCAGTTATATTTTATTTTTTTAATACTATTTCTGTCATTATAGGTTAAAATCCACCATTCACAATTGTTTTGTATCGTTTTGGAAGGTTTTTCCAGGCGTCACGTCCATAACGTCACATTCTCCCAATGAAAACCAACTTTTTTACATTTAAATTTGAAACTAAGTCTTTCTCTGTCTTTACTGAGGTGTCCTCTTTGGTGTGAATAGTAATATTTACATTTCTGTAGAAATTTCACACACTACACAGCAAAAACTACTCTCTCTCAAAGGTTTGTCCGTTTTTCGTCACGTCCATAACGCAAATTGAAAGGCTCATATTCTTATAATGTAAATCATGATATCCATTTTTTTTGTTTGGCTATATTCAGCCGTGGAGTTTGCATAAGAATATGAACAAAATTGTGAAATACTGCTAGGTTTGCGGAGGTTATGTGGCATTTTGTTCATCAATAATGCATGAAAATGTCACGTCCATAACGCTGGAATTGCCCATAAACTGCGCTGCTAGATGTTATGCAGGTAGTAAAAATATTGTAGAGGTAGTAGAAAAAGGTAGTAAATGGTAGTAAATTTAGCAACAGGATTCCTGTATACCCTGAAAAGGAGCCTAAACTATTGAGTGCTGTACATACTCATACTTTTCTTGTTAACACTTTTCAGTAGATTAACATTTCTAAAATGCTTTTTTTGTATTGATCTCAAGTGATATACAAATGTTCTGAGATTCTGAATTTGGGATTTTCATTAGTTTTCAGTCATAATCCTCAAATCAAAATATATCAGTCTGTGTGAAATGGATGTGTATACATTATGCAAGTTTCACTTTTTAAATGGAATTATTGAAATTAATCAATTTTGTCATTTACAACAGTCAACCCACCCTCCCCCATACTTACGGGTACATTCCAAGCGGTATGGAGTATACCAATACCAATGCCGATAACAGTTAATATCCATATGTCTGGATCTACTTGGAAAAACATAGTTTTCCGGACACTGCACTCTCACTTCCTCATCAACACGGTAGTATGGTTTTGAGTCGCCTACTACCTCTATAGGTGCTGAAGGTGGATGACATATATTTGAAAGCCCTGTTAAAGATAGATAGAGGAAAAAAGTGTCAAAAGAGCATTTTCAAAATGAACAATTTATTTACAGTAAAAACAGTGAATGCTGAAAAGTGAAAACAAAATAAATGTATACACCTTTTTACATCCTATATGATGAATCACAATGGCTTAAATTGAAATTTTGATGAATTCCTATTTTTTTGTGTGTTTCATTGTGTGTCTTTGTTGTGTTTCAGTGGGAACACCCTAGGTGTTTTGTTCTGTCCTCATCAATGCCCCTTTGGGGGCGTGCCGGCGGCATTTTGCTATATTCACAGCACAGAAAATGACGCAAACGGCGCAAAGTTCAAAAAGGTTGGACTTAGGATGCCTATGTGAAATTACACTACACAAAAATTGGAGTTCTCATTTCAAATTTATTTACTTCAAAGTTAGCAATTCAGATTCAATACTTTTGGCACTTTTGTAAGACATACCATGTCTCTCTTTCACACATGCAGTCAAACACACACACGCACGCACGCACACATAGACAGTACACTGTTGCTATTGGTGGGCAAGACACTAAGGTAAAGATAGCCCATTCTCCTGATTGGTAACACTTTATTTGAAGGTACCTTCATAAGCATACCATGACACTGTCATATCTATGACATTATCATGTGATGAACCTGTCATAAATATTATTAACATGTCGTAAATGTTTATGACCACTGTCATGAAGTTTCAACACCTTGTCATGACAACTTGATATTTTCTGGGTTGTCTTCATTATGACATCTTGACATAACCAAATTGACATTACCAGAAGTTGTCTTAATTATGACAAGTAGACATTATTTGTTTTGCGATGTCTTTGTTATGACAACTTGCCATTAATCTGGATGACATTAAAAGAACTGGTCTTTGTCATGACACCTTGACATAAACTTTTTGTATTCATGGTGCATTATTAAGATTGCTTGGTCAGATAGTCCGGTGAGAGGGTGTGCTGGTTGTCCTGGCACCATTATGCCACCTTCAGTGGAAACATTACATTTGTCAGTAAGCTGTCATGAAGGATAGACTGGCTGTCACACCCTAACTTCCTGTCTGTTGTCTCGAGATGTTGCTTAATATGTTATTTTCTCTTAATATCATCAACTATATTTTGTGAATTGCACCATTCTCTCCTAGCAGCTCTACAACACGATGATGATGCCATCTGCATACCTCATGGTTTACTTAAACAGAAAAATACAGGGATGGTCGCTTCATTTTATCAACATAAAAAAAGGTTTTAGACACATAGCATACTCACTCTGGCAACTTCCTGTGACTTCCCATCCTGTTTTTGTGCAATGGGCCAATAGTTGTCCAGTATAACCAGGTTCACAAGCAAGTCTTACTGACTGACCAAGACTGTAGCTAGAGTCAAGATTTGATAAATCCACATGGTCAGCTCTGGGCAATTTGCTTTTTTCACAGCCTACACAAATGACAAAAGTTTCAAGTTAAATTATCTAAATTACAGCATAACTGCAGAATATTTACAGTTAATAAAAATACATTTCTATGTTCATAAAAATATCACATAAAATTCTTGAAGACTTTCAGTTTTTCCTGAAGTACAGAAACACATAAAGTGGACTAAGGGTAGAAACATAACATACATTTTAGATAAATGTAAATGTTTTTACTGATGACCTCGAAAAATCATCTGCAAAGGTGTAGGTCTGAACCTGATAGACCCGATAGACCAAAAGCTTCACTATGCCCTTCACTATACCCTCAAAACTATAGGATTATAAAGTCAAAGTCAGTTTAATTGTCAATTCTATCACATGTACCAGACATACAAAGGAATCGATATTGCATTTGTCTCCATCCCCATGGTGTGCACAAGGCATTGTGACAAGTAGTCAAGTAGTTCAAGACATATACGCTACATTCTGGTAAACAGACAATAAATAATTAAATAAGTAAGTAAGGAGGTGCATGGTTAGCCTGGCTATTAAGCCGACTGTTGACTCCGTCACAGTCTGGAACAATGCAATTGAAGCATGTTTCCGTTTGGATACGACGTATTCTCTCACCTGGCTCTCACGTCCCTCACTTCCGCATTTAGCAGTAACAGATCGCTGGCTAATTCCAATTTATTTTGACTTCGTAGCAGCAATAAGTCCTCAAGATCATGGATGTTAATGTCATGTTCCAATTTTGTAAAGGTAATTCAAAAGTAGGGGGAGAATAACGAACGCGTTCAGGCAAGTTAAAAGACATCGCTCTAAACTGTGTGCTGATTGGCTAAACCGTGAGCGAACCGAAGTAGGTGGGCTGGTCCAGACTAGTACGGAGGTAAAAATTATTTTAACATAAGTACATAGGATGGCGTTGCCAGGCTAGTGCATGGTAGGCGGAGACAAAAAAAACATATATCTACTGTATGTGCTACAAAGGAGATGAATGATAAAGGCACAATGTTCATTATGTTGCTGATGAATAGGTATAAAATAAGTATGAAAGCACAGTGTGTTCACTTTGTGGCAGGATTGAATGAATGAGAAAGTGCAGACAGTCAATTTGAGATTCTGATATAGTGCAAAATATTCTAAAATAGTGCAGAGACAGGCACATAATGGCAGTTGAGGTATTTCTGTTATATCTACTGTAAGTGTGCAAGTGGCACGGAGGTCAGTAATAGCAGCATGAAGGTGTAAGTCCAGGACACGCAAACTATTGCCCCACAACGAACATACACAAGTGCAGGCGCATGATAGAAATCTAAAATGATTAGAATGATTCTAAAATGATTAGAAGCTATTAATTACAATGCTTGCTGTCCAATTGTGAGGTTTTGTTCAGACAAGAAATTGTTACATTATTCACCATATGTTTGACAAATAAAATCAATCAAATCTTTGTGAAGTTAAGAGAGGGATGGAGAGGGAGATGGAAACTGGACATGTTTAATTACCCTGTCTAATTACAGTAGATCGTGTTTTACTCATTTACTTCTTTGTAAAACACATAGGATAAGAATTGTAGGAGATGTAAGGCAGGCTAATATTTTTGCAACACAAATGATGAGGCTATAGTGGAGAGAGATCCTGCAGTCCCCTGACCTGCATCATGCATGCCAGAACAATGCCTCATCTCTAAGGCCGACTAAATTTCACTATACTTGAGCTCCATCTCAACATAATGTGCTCTGTGCTGCTATCCATGTCTACATTTCCCTAAATGTAGCATAAGTGTAAGTAGTGCTGGGCGGTATACCGGTTCGTACCGACAACCGTTTTTTATTTTTGTCAAGATATGACTTTTTCATAAACCGGCAACACCGGTTTAAATAGTCCTAAACACTTCCGGAACGCAGGTGCGGTGCAGAGACAGTTTATCAAACAATACACAAAGCTTCTTCATGAATAAAAGTTTTATTTATAGAAAAAAATTGCATCTTTACTTTCATTATCTTCAGTCAGTCTAACTTTAGTTCCTCAGCGATGTGGACTGAGCCTGTGGTCACCTTAGCAACGCTAAACAAATTGAGCGCTCTACATTTCAACTTTCGTCTACCTTGCTGATTACACATGGAAATTTGGCATGGTTGCAGAAATAGACTGTTGGATCTGCTGCTGCGTAACTTGTAACCTAGAAAGCATTAAATGTAGATAGGCAACAGAAACATACGACTAGTAGGCTATATTTATAATGTCTATGGATATTAGTGGGACTGCGCTTTAGAATCGTTGATGTCAACATTCCATACGTCAGGGGTCTCAAACTCCCGGCCAGCGGGCCAAATCCGGCCCAGATCCGGCCCGCGAGCTGATGCCAAAATTATAATGCGATCCGGCCCTGGAGAGAGGTGCAAACATCCCGACGGCGGCGCACCCGTTCTTCTCCGTCACGCTACTCGCGGAGTTTTAATCGTACCAAAATGAGAATGGTATCATTGGAATCTGCAAACTGACCTTTCCAATGGTGCCAGTAGTTCGTTTCTGTGATGAACACTTCACAAGATAATTAGCGGATCACCAATACAGTTCTGCGTCCATGTCATACATTGTTCTTTGTGCAATATCTCACTTATTCTTAATTTAACTATGACAAAATAAACAGGAAATCCTACAGATTACAATGGTGCATAGCACTCGTCTTTGTGATTAGCCGTTGTCGAGTAACCCGATCTTGAAATCATATACAATTTCTGCATTGTCTTCAAGTGTCATACCCAAAATAGATGAATGCTCTTCCATAGTGAATGTTGTTTTTAGCTCCCTGTTTGTCTGGACTAACTTTTAACTAACTTTTTGTCAGGACAGATCTAGAAATGTTGTCTCCAAATTGGCAATAAATTATATTTACTATTCATAACATATCATATCATAATTAATAAAATATTGTTAGCACATATATTGTTGCAAATTGTTGCCTTTATCATGACTCTTATATTACCAGATTTTTTTTTATGTGCAGGTCCCTGTTAAATAAACGTATAAATTAAAAACAAAAAAAGTGTTGTACGGTAATTACAATTGACCCCTGAGGTGGCCCTCCAGTCAGATAATGTTGACCGTAGTAGCCCCCGGCTCATTTGAGTTTGAGACCCCTGCCATACGTCATTGCAATTAAAATTCTGACATGCCAAACTTTTTATCATGGGGTTTTTGATCGTCGCCGACAAAACAATCGTAGGTCGCAGACATGTCACATTAAAGGACCTATTTTTTTTTAAATAAAAGATTCTGCATTTTTTCTGCAACTACCATGGCATGTGATTCCTTCACTTTAGTCCCATCCTCTGAGTAGGCTACTGCCAGAAGTCTGGAGATCCCTATGAGACTCCTTTCTACATTAGAATATAATTTCCTTTGTACTGACATCTATTTCATGTCTTGCATTGAGGGAAAGCATTGTAGTAATAAGAAACTACATGTAAATTAATTTATAGATATATTAACATAAATGTAAATTAATTTTCACTGCTTCATGAAGGCTAATGCATGTGATTCCCTCCCTCTTCCATAGTGCCCTTTGAAAACGGTTGCACTCAGGTATGGACTGGCCATAGGGCATACAGGGCAATGCCCGGTGGGCCGATGGTCATTTTGGGGCCGGGGCTGTCATTTACTCCTAATTTAATGAAGGATATTGGGCTTGTTTAATTAAATCTCTGATGTTCATGCGACATGTCCAACTTAAAGTGTTATTTTAGCCAACCACAAAGTCATTATTATTGAATGAAATCATGGTGGGCTGCCATGGCCAAAAATGCCTGGGCCATTTTTTGGTCCCAGTCCGGCCCTGGTTGCACTTCATGGGACCACTTAGGGGAAGAAAAGAAAAGAATAGAAAAAACGTTAAATACCGTGAACCGGACTAAATCTGAAAAAAAGAACCATGATGTTGAATTTTGGTCAAACCGCCCACCACTAAGTTTTGGTTGTTTCACTGATACAGACAGAAACCTAGCCTACACGCAGCCAAGCAAAGCTTTTGTAGTTATTCACCTCCTGCTGGTAATATGAATCTGCAACCTTATTTCAGTGGCTCTCAGAGATGGCTAGGGCCCTATGAATCCTGTGATGCCGTAAGCATGTACGGAATCGCAAAATTAAAACGGAATTTTAATATAAGCGCAAAATCGCACAGAATTTGCTATTTTCGATTTTCTCTAGATTTAAATTCTGCAATCTTCACAGAATCTGCACGAATTTGCTATTTTCTGAAGCGATTTTCTCTAGATTTAAATTCTGCAATCTTCATAAAACATACCACTGATCTGCAAATTCGGATCAGATTGCTGCGCTTAGACTGTAACCACCACCGACGTTCGCCTTGTGAATGTCTACACTGCTACGTGCAACATTTCTACATGCATAGGCTAGCTAGCTCTTTCCATGATAAAACATTGTTGTCAATGGAGTGGTATGAAAGAAAACAACGTATCCTCCATCAGGTAATCCTTTTGAATTTCGTGCCATAGCCTAGTACTGGTGGACACATCGATTAGGTGCAGCAGGAACCTGCTCAGAGTGAGAGTGCGTGTCTGTGCGAGAAAGTTGCGCTGTCTGTTGCTGTTGGTGGGCAAGACTCTGAGGTAACGATAACCTAATTTAAATGATGTTCAAAACATCTACTTGGATTCCTGCAATTATTGGTGTAAACAGATTAAAACATTTAAGAGGCACTGTGCCTCCTTTCATGGAAAACCTTTTTGAGAACAATTAATTAGCCTACTCAAAATATCTACTTTCCTAATGACATTATATGTAAACAATGACATGCACTAAAAACAGCCAATTCATAATGCTTATAATTTTATATCCAGATTGATAAGATACCCCATTTCTCCTAGGCTGAGAGAGGCCGAGGTGCACACATATATTGTGTTTGAAAGAGCTTGTAGTATGGGCCCTTTGATCCATATGACATCAGGCATTACGAAAACCAAAAAAATAATAAAGACAAAAATCCAAAACTGTAAAAAATGAATCCGAAAAAATAGAATTTGGGAAAAAATAAAACGGAATTTGAGAAAAAATAAAACAGTTTTCATAGGGCCCTTGATGGTCTTGTTTTCATAGAAATAACAAAACAAACAAGATCTCACAAAACTGTAGGCTAGTCAGTGTTAGTCCCCAAAACATGTCTATTTTTCCCTTCCATTTATTTTTCTCCATGTAAGCTAAAGGGCTCCTTAGATTTAATGCCATATATTTCTGTTAGCTAATGTAATTAAGTGCAACTTCAATATGCTTATAGTATTTAAAGTATGCTTTAAGTACACTGCTGGACAAAGTAGTTTATTGAGTGGCTCTTCCAGTATACATCTACATAAGAAAAGAATACTTCTAACGGCCAAGTATCAGGGCGTACTCACATTAGGAGTATCGTACCGAGTATACTTTATCCCTGATGTCTGGTTCATTTGGCCAGTGTGATCGCATTGCACCGTGCAGGGGTACGGTACGCTAGCACGCTTGGAAGAAGTGGACTCGGGCACGGTACACATGCAATGTGAGTGCAATCCTAACCAAAGATTCTACAACACTTGCCTCAACAGTGCTTGAGTACGAAACAGTGTGAGTGCAAACCTGGGAAGGGGTGCAATCGTACTCGGGTACGGTCGAACTGTACCTAGTGTGAGTACAACCTCAAGTCCCAAATAATAACATGAAAATGACTAACACAATTACACTTTGTATTTAGTCCACAATGCACCATTCATTGAGAAAAATCTTTTGATCTTGTTTGCCATTACATGTACCTTTTCGGCTCCCTCACTTCCCCATTCACATGCAATCAATTAGCCCCTATCAGCACTGCTTGAAGTGCTGGTAACTGCTTCAAGACTTATACAAATACAGTTCCTATCCAGCTTTATCTGCTTGTTGTTGCGCTAGTTGGTATTACTACGTCGAAAAAAAAATATATATATAGTTCCAGAATGTTCGAAATACAACGTGAAACATGACAGAAACTATTTTGCTAGGATTATTGTTTTGGACCATCACTGAACACCACTAACCACTTGGTGAGCAGCACATGGTTTTATTGCTTGTTGCAGATTTGCAATGTGGGGTAGTATGGGGTTAAGGACATTATCGGACATGCACATGGCAAGCCATTCTGAAGCAGATAGGAGGATTCTAAATGAGACAAATATCCAAGACGAGACAGATCGTCAAGATTTGGATGTTGATGATTCTGTTTCATCCTAGAATCTTCAGAAAAGGGACTACACATGTTCAAAAGTGAACTTCCCCTTTAATATGCCCGTTGTAAGAGTTGTTGGGGGAAAAAATAAATAATAAATTCACTTTTGAAGGTTTACATCAAGCAAATGTCACTCTTTCGGTAGAATGACCCATAGGCCTACCTATTTTGTACAGACCAACTCATTATTTTTTTTGTTAATTTTTGTAAATTTTTAGAGACAAGTAAAGCAAAACTGTTTTCATGGATTGCATCACACAAGATGATGACCTTACCTATGCATGTTGGTGGATCATTCCACTTTCCTTCAGTGCATGTAATGATGCTATTGCCATTCATTTCATTCAATCCGTCACATGCATATTCCACTTTAGCTCCATTTGGGTATTGCTCTGTTTCCACTTTCACTCGTCCATTTTTAATTGGTGGTGGTGTTAGGCACGTCTCCTCATCTCCTGTTTGAAAAGAGAGAAAAAAAAAAACGTGTTTAGCATTGAGGCCAGATTGACCATTAAAAATGTGACTCTTTTTTGAGAAAAATGTCTGAAAGGAAAACTTACTTTCACAATTTGGGTTGCCCCATTTTTTGTTTTGACACTTGATATGAGGCTGTTTTGATTTATAACCAGGTTTACATACAAATTCAAGAAGATCTTCATCCAAGTAGATCCTCTTCTTTTCAGACTTGTATGTCACAATTTCAGTGTCAGTTGGGACTTCACAAACATCTGGAAATAAAAGTCACAACAGAACATTCTGCTCAGTTTTGCTCCTGTGCTGATCTAAAATGTTACCCTGGGCCGGTGATATCGTAGCCTGGCTATCGCAAAACTATAGTCTCAAGTGATATTTAGTCTGGAGATCCACCTATACATCTTCTTGTAGCGGAAGTGTCCTTTACAATTGTCCAGAGCCGTTTATTGGGCACTATGAATGTCTATCATAACGTCTGTCTGTATGTAATATCACACGAGTGGGAGTGATGTTATTGGAGGAATATCTTCACTGTGTGGTTGCCTACTGCACTCAGCCTGCGGCTTCGTGCCTGCGGCTTCGTGCATACGGCGAACAACACACAGTGAAGATATTCTTCCAATAACATCAGGACCACGAGAGTGATATTGCTTTTATACAACAATTCCATTAGCAATTTACTAAGTTTTTAAACACAAAATTGTATTTTCTAGGTCCTACTGTTGAGTTTAAATTTTTATCCGTTCCTTCCGCCCTCAAAATAGTTCTTAGCTTGGAACTGCCCTGGCTATATGTAAAAAGTTATACAAATAGCAAACGGTTAGATGTATTGGATATTTACTGAAGATTTCAAACTTTTACAGAGAGTTGATTTGCAAAACTGAAAGAAACACTTTGGCAAGGTGAAGCGGGGGCGGGGGCAACCCCCTTGATGCAAACTGGGGTCGGGCTCCGTTACGGTGAGGATTTTTTGGATGTATTTATCATATTCTACAACTGCCTATCATCATTTCAAGCCAAGTAATGTAAGTTGTTATAGTTCGTATTTGTAGCAGAAGTTTAATTCAGGTTAGGCAGCTGCATTTCACTACAAATTGTTAGCGAGCTAACGCTAGCGAGCTAGCTAACGTAATTTTTTTTAAACTGAGAAGTGGTGTTTCATTGAATGACAACCAGCTGGACAATGTTGCTGAGATTAGTTTAAGTTGACAGACCAAAATTAAACGAAGGCTAGTGCCAAATATTATGTTTAAGCGAAGTCTAAAACGGTCTGCTTCTAGTTAGCATACTGTTGCTATGTTACTTGCTATTCACTTGATCTAGTCCGTTAGCACGCTAACTAAGTTCATGGACGTACCAAAAGTGTTTTCCAAACCCCCAAATTTTAATTTATTGGTACTATGAATGATTACAGACAAATACATGGCGCTACTTCATACAGGAAAACAAGAAACTCAACGGAGATCATTACAGAACTAGATGACTCGGTAGAAAATGCGCACTGATTAATAACTATAAAGAGTTTTCAGTGATGTTCCTGCCAAATATCATGCACTCGTAGTGACGCTTGGAATGCCTCCCGTCCAATCAGAAATTCAGAAATAGCTTGACCGGACCTAAATTTAAAAGGCGTAGCCCAGGTCATAAGGCAATAGAACTAGCCTACATGTAGTATCATGTGAAAATGAAAAATTTAAATTAACATTGAAATAAGACTTAACACTGAAAACTATTATTAATATTACTATTATTAGAAAAATAAACTAAATACCAATATAGAACTTAACACGAAAAAATAAAACCTCAAAAAGTTTAAGTTTTATCACTTGAAACAGGGGTCCCAAACCACCAGGCCATGACCCAGTACCGGGCTACGGCCCGGGACCTTCCTAACCGGCCTGTCCGATGGTATTTAAATTGACAGATATAGCTGTATTTCAAGCAGACCTTGATTTGTAGGGATGTCGATTGAACTGGGGTCTGATATGTTCTAAACATTATTGGGGATTTTCAGAAAGACTGCCAGGGCCATCTCTGTCGCAGCTGGTGCGCATCCTTGTTGCGCTTTCAAATGAGTTTGAGCGTTGCCTCCCAGCCTTCAAAGATCCATGGCAAACAAATGAGTGGGTCCTGAATATCCTGAATCTCTTATCAGCACAGGAGAAAGATCAATGACTCTGGTCTTAAAAGTATGTTTGAGCAAACCTCTTCGACAGGTTTTTGGACCAAAACCAAAGCGGAATATCCTCAGATAAGACAAAATTAAAGAAAAAATAAGGGTGTCACTGTCGTCCATCATCCCCAGATGGAGCCTCTTGTTACAGGGAAACAAGCTCAGGGCTCCCACTTAATGTGGCCCTATCTGTAAAGCACATTTAGTTCTACATATTTTGTTGAGCATGTTTACTTGATGTACCAGATGTACCTGCAAGTTTAGTTCAATACATTCATGTTTAGCTAGTTATTTTCAATAATGTGGAAATACACACACTGTATGTTAACAGATTAGAGCAGCTTCTGTACACGTATGTGTATCAGGTCCAATCACCAAAATTGTGGCGCTGCAACAGTGTTGAAGTCAAGCAAATTTCTCAGCACCAGTCACACAACAAACCCACTCCACGTAGCCTATGCCATGCCGTGTGGAAATCAACGTGAATCCATGCGTCATTTCCAGCTTTGGAACTTGCCGCATGGGCAAAGCTGTGGCTCACGGATCCAACATCCCCAGTGTTGAACATGCTGTTTACTATCAATTTGCATCATTTACTAGGCGAGCCATGGCCATTCAGTTCTATGGAGGGCGGGACTTAGCGGCTGTCTCCAGTTTAATATGGAGTTGCACTCATTGCTTGTGCCAGACCCCAGTACAGACTCCAACTTTTCCTTTGGTGTGACAAATGAACAGACAATATTATTTCCGATTTACAGGCTCTTTACATAATTTGGCAATAACAGCAAAACACACAGGTACCCTATACAAAATATCACAAGAATGACATACTTGTCAATGTTACTTGCAACCCAAGCAATGTCAACTCTCACAATGCACGTCTTTAAAAAGTCTGCAAAATACCCATTCACATAGTGTAACAAAAAAAAGATCTGTACTTACACTTGCATGTCGGAGGATTGTTCCAGTTTCCTGAACTGCATGTAATTGTATCTGCACCATTCAGTTTATAATGCTCATGACATTTGTATTTCACCTCCATCATATTACTGTAGAAATTTTGATGAGGAGATTCAACGATGATAGCATTTTCAACATTTGGTGGATCGTTACACGAATCATCTTCTCCTGGATGAGGAAACAATATATCTTCATTGCAGTTTTCGGATGACAGACCAGTAAAATTGAACTGGATTACAGAAGTGTTTGAAGAAAGAAAAAACAAAACTTACGTTGACACTCTGGTTTATCCCACTCTCCGTTTCTACAATACATTATTTTAGATGCTGATGTGTAACCTGGACTACATTGAAACTCCAGTGTTTCTCCATTGTTATAAATGTCCCGTACATGCTCTTTGTATTTTACATATTTAACCACTAGTCTGGAAATGCACTGATTTTGATCTGGTAAAGAAAATTCAAAAATTCAAATTATGGACAGAAAAGATCATGTATATTGTATTCAGGGCTGATAGTGAAAAAAATCCTGAAATCTTTTCCATGTCAGGGAGGTGTGCATGGGTAGTGGGGTTTCATGTTTGCAACACACTTTAATACACTACTTGGTCATAGGAAAATTCAATATCCTTTACTAGGAGGCAGAGATGAGTGTGCAAGGATGTACTTTTAACTTGGAACATGTCATTTATCAATGACATGATTTCCATGCAATTTTTATAAGGATACAACGAATAGGAAACATTGAAATTTTAGTTGAATCCTCTTTACATCCTCTTAGGCTAATCATGCATGGCGCCTGAACACTATCAGCCCTGCATATCAAGGTTTATTAAATTGCCCTTTAAAATAAATTAATTTAGTTTTTAAAGTATTTCAGCTAGAGACATGGCATACATTGAGATAGGCATCAGCTATATTAATGTTAAAAAACACTCTAAATGTTTTTCATCTGAGAAAATCCTTCCCCTCAGAAAATTGCCATTGTAAAAAGTAACTTTGTCAAGGGCCAACCTGTTGCTGCACATAGACTACTGTATACGCAAGATCTGATATCACCAAGTAATTAAGAATCCAGGATCAATGTTAAACTTGTTTGTCCTGGATCAATGTACACTAACCCTAAGCCTAAATCTAGCCCTAACCTTAACCCTAACCCTAAACCTAACCCATTGATCCAGGGCAACAAGTTTGACATTGATCCTGGACTCTTAATTACTTGGTGATATCAGATCTTCCACTGTGCACTGTGGCCTACACCATTAATATTGAGTGACAACTAGGGCTGGGCGATATGGCAAAAAAAAAAAAAAAAAAAAAAAAAGTTATCAGAGGAAAGAGTGGTGTCATTGGTTTTGCTTCTGCACAGCATTTTCTAGCATCGACCAGTAGCAAACCGTGGCATTTGAGGGAGGCAGGTCAACCATGCGCTTTAAGAAACTTTGTAAATACGGGCTCTTTATCAGACCAAAGTCTCGCAGAGCTTTGAAAGTCGATGGCAATCAGGCTACTCTGTTAAGGCATGGGTTTTCAACAGGTGGTCCGCGGCCCACTGGTGGTCCGTGACGAGGAATCATTTTACAGCTGTACTTTCAGGTGTTTTGTAAAATGTCCATCACTTCAACTCTGCATAGTTGGATAAATGTGGTGGTCGCTGGCTACAATGTCTGTTTGTATAATGTGTTTCAATCTCTTTGTTTATAATAACCGCCGATGACTTCTTAGTCAGAATGGTGGTCCCTGGGACTGAACCAGTTGAAAACCCCTGTGTTAAGGCATCTAAATAAATACTACAGAGGACGGATGTTCAACACTCTTCGAGTTGAAGATAACAAAACGCTGCAAAACCTTTTATGTATCTGATAAGGGTGAATGGGAAACGTAGCTAAATGTTGCGACCGCTAAACGTGGCCCACTCTTTCTCCTTTCCTCCACAAGTACAACTACTGGACTAACCGCAAGTCATAGCCTTTTTATAACTAATATTGTCATAGCCTGCCTATTTATAAAATCTAAAAGGTATCGGCCTATTACAATTTTGCATGGCTAATGAATGTTACCAGTGAGGCCTAGTCATAGGCCATCCTGTGACTCGTGGTTGCCTGCTCCATTAAATGCAGGAGACTGCCAGAGTCTTAGGATGTCCACAATCCCAGCATCCCAGCACAGCAAGACTCATAAAATGTAAAATAGTGGCAGGGAACACTGATGCAACAGCAGAATTATAGGTTTATTCATGAGTGAAACTAAAGAACATGTGAAGAAGAAAATTATCGCAAAAACTCCAGGACATGTGTCCTGGAAAGATTTATCAGCTTTTCGGGACAAATGCACAAAAAAAATGGGACAATGAAGGAAAATACAGTACATGTGGCAACACTAGCTAATCACTGTGATCGAACTGAATTTAGTCACAATCACTAATCGTGATCGTATAATCGTCCAGCCCTAGTGACAACTTTTTGGGCAGGTAGATAAAATAAAATAATTAAGTTAAAATAATTTCAGCTTTCAGTAATGCGATTGAAGCAAGAAGTGTAATGCAAACTCTGCCTGCTCTATAGATTTTTTTCTGTGCTTTCTGTTTTGGACTTTTCCCGCCTTAGAGGTCTTTTCATTGCTGAAGCCTGCTATTTCCTTTGTCCCTGTAAATGGGATTTGGAAATCTGTCAGAATAATTTTTCTGGAGGCGCCGTGGCTCAGTGGCTAGAGCGTCAGACCATTACTCCGGGGACCCGGGTTCGATTTCGACCCGAGGTCATTTCCCCATCCCACCCCGTCTCTCTCTCCCACTTGTTTCCTGTCCATCTCTACACTATCCTATCTGATTAAAGGCAAAAAAGCCCAAAAATTATCTTTAAAAAAGAATACATTTTCTACACAAGACTGTGATCTGCATCTGATTCCTTCATGTGTGAAGCTGGCCCCATCTCAAACCCAAAATGCTGAAATACCACTGCAGTTTGTTTGTGCTGGTTTGTGCTGCAAATATTTTCATTTGTGCTATTAAAGCTTTTGAGTAATTTAAAAATAAATTTTCTGACATGTGACATCACGCATAGTCACGTAGTCACACTCCATTGCCTGCCTTGCACCTAAAAAGTGTTCGGTCACACTTTATTTGAAGGTATCGTCATAACACTGACATGAATCTGTCATAAACTTTATACCCCTGTCATGACTTCCGTCATGGTTAGGGTAAGGGTTAGGTATGTCAGAAGTCATGACAGGTTTATAAAGTTTATGACAGATTCTCGACAACGTCATGTCATAGTTAATGACAGTGTCATGTTAGTCTTCTGACAGTACCTTCAATTAAATTGTTACCAAATGTTCTTGCTGTACGTCACAGCCATGCAGACCGCAAAGGCTCTGATTGGCTGAGTTATATATTTTTTTGCCTGCATTCGGTGTCATGCTTGTCATTCGCTTCCACCTCACCCATTATTACCTTATATCCGGACACCTTGGTGGCCGTTATCCCTTACATATCTACAGTTTCATGGGCTGAGAAAGCAGCCTACAAATCACATTTTAATTCAGACCCCTTATATGGAGCAGGGTATTTTCATATCATAGGATATTTCATAATCTCTCATAGGATATTTCATAATTTCTGTTAGCCAATATAGCTGCATGTACAGGTACACCTGGCCTAGACTGGCTGCCCAGAAACCTTGTTCTGAGATATTTTTTGTAACAATAAGAAGGCTTAAATAGCTATAATGCAATAAAATGAGAGACTGTATATGACAAAGGCAAACAAAATTGGTAGATACACCACAGTGTACAGTCAAGGGGAAGACTACCATTCGATTCAGGTGTAGGGTGCTATGCAAACAGACTCTACACAGGCGCGTAACTACCGCAGGTTCAGCGGGTGCGGCCGCACCGGGGCCCGTGGCCTTGCAGGGCCCGTCGGTCGCCAACTCCGAAGAGATCAGCAACGTTTCTATCTGAACACTTCAGATACGTACTACGGGCCCCTTGAAAGAAGCAGTGAGCCCCTCTATGTAACAGCGTTCGCCTGAACATAAATTACTTGCATCCAGTAAGTGTCGAAGAGAGACATGCGGACGTTTAGGTTGAAGTGAAGAAATTACCGCTAGGATTATATAGGCGTAATTTACCCTGAATCTCACTTCATGGTGACACCTGAAATATTGTCCAACTTAATAGGGCAATGTAAACTATAGGCAAATGTGTATAAATTATTATCAACATATAGAGATAATAATCAGCGAAGTGAACAACAACGTGTATTTTGGTAGTCTAATTTGCTTTAGGCTACTAGGGATTGTGGGATAGCCTGCGGTAGCCTAATGAACCTGCGCATTGGGCTACGTGCAGAGTTGATAGCTATGAGTCGAAATATAAACAGAAGGGGTTTTCATAAAAAATCTGATCCCAACATGTATAGCAGGATATCTGTAACGTAGAATATTATTTGAGGTGGCATCTCGTTTAAATGAAGGCCAGTTTCAGTCACTAAAAATGGCTGGGCTACTTTTGAAAAGTTTACTATTTGCAGCAGTTAGACGGTAACGTTAGTGAAGGTTTTCTTTTTTTTTCTAATATGGATGAGTGGAGAGTTTTCATACGTGGAAAAGAAGAATCGAGATAGAGACAATTTTACTTAAAATCAGACGAGGACTGCTCAAAAGTAAGTTAAGAGTTTTGTGCATGGTGCGCCGTCACCAATGTATCTCCTCTTTATTTAGGCTAATGAATGAATGGTGCGCTCGCTGTCATCAATTTGTGTCTTTGGTGTGGTAACGTTAACGTTATGATTAGCCTGGGATAGGCCGTTAACGTTACTTGTGTTTCATCATCTTCTCTGGCATTCGTGGACATTGTGCTTAGGGGGACCACCTTGATAATCTTGCTTGAGCAGCACGGGGTAAGAGAGACTCAGCACTAATGTTAACATTTGTGCATTTAGCAGAGGCTTTTTATCCAAAGCAAGGGTGAAGTGCAAGAGGGTGATCTTGTGCATAGTTGGCTATTTGTCATTTATGTGTACATTGAGTCCGTTTTGACGTTTGATGCAGATGATGAGTAATAGCCTACATGTAAGCTAGAGTTAGGCTAACACCAGAGTCCATTTAGGGATATGTCTCCATAATTTTTTCTTGGGCTAAGGGGGGCCCGCAATGCACAGTCGCACCTGGGCCCGTGACAGACTTGTTACGCCACTGACTGTACACAAATATTAAAGGTTAACAACGGTGACAGGGCAGCAGTGTAGTCTCTGTGTGATCTCGACACGAAACCTTTGGCCATTGGCCTGCTACATATCAACTTCCTCTTTCAGCTACATGTTTTCTAAATACAAAAGGTCCATGGGATACTAAATGAACAACTAATATTAAGTGCAATGTAATTTAGTGCTTCAGTCAGGTTTTTATTTTTTTACAGTTTTCTTCTTATGACTTGATTATAATTTTATAATTTATAAATGAATACATTTACCAATACAATTTGGTATTCGAGACCATGAGCCAGAATTGCAGCTGCTTTTTTCCCACCTCCTTCCAGTATCTAGTTTGAAACCTTGATTACACTCAAACACCACACTGTTCTCTTCACGCTGCAGCACTATGTACCCATTTTCAATGGTGGGTGGCAGACATTCATCTTGGGGAACTGAAAGAAATATATTTTGCATCACAGTATTGATGTTACCATTGGTCATCCAACTGGACATCCATTGTATTTGTCTCTGACATCCTTATACAGTATGCTTGACATACTATGACAATATTATGCATACAGGCCTAAACACTTATGTGATGAACTATGCCTAAATGTTGTGGAGAGTAATTGTACATAATAACTTGCATGGTTGTACCAAAGCATTTGGAACTTGTTTAAAGAAGAGAGACTGTTTTTTGATGTGCACGCAATTATGTGAAGATTAAGCAGGTAATTTTGAGAATTTCAATTCTCATCTGAGAAATGTACCAAAGCGACAAAGAAAAACTGTACCTGCCTATATGTATGTCATCACTAATTCGATCTCATCACTTACATAGAAACTTACATAAGACATACTATCAAGACATGACGTAAGGGTGGATGATAAACACTTGCAGGTTGAAATTGACATACCACAGAGTCTCTTGGGAATCCAGCCTCCACGTTTACACGTAGCAGATTCTTCAAAGTTCTTAAAATTTCCAGAACAAGTATAGCGTACAATGTCATTGAATTTAAATGTACGTTTATTCCCATATTCATGTCCAAGTCTTGCATAGCTCCAGCGATCAGGCCAGATGCAATAGATTACTGTAGAAAAATTAACTATTTGTGTCAGTGGTTTCTTGCACTGTATACATGGGATACACTAAATGGGATTCATTCACCAACCATTCTTACAAACAAATTTGGTCTTCAACCCCACTTCCGCACTTTTTACGAAGTAACTGGCATTCACCATTATCTTCCTATCTGGAATTTGTTCTTAACTAAGAACAGAGTCTATGAACTTTCCAGACCAGTTGTACAAACACGCAAATGATCAGTTATTGCAATTTTGTCATAAAATCATATGACTATTGATTACAGCCTAATGCATTGGTGGTTAATACTTACAGTAAGTGTCTTGTTGATTTACAGATAATAATAATAGGCAAATAAAAGAGTTGAGGAAAAAAAATCTTACCTTCATCAAGATCTGTTTGGGAGGCATAGATGGCAACATACACTACATTGCAAAACAGTAACAGAGTTCCTTTCATTGTGGTAGGTAACATATCGAGTGAGGACAGCTATGGGTTTGTTTTTGTAGGAAGGTTAATATTTGCTACTATTGGCCCACCTCTTCTGTGACTCAGTGATTTATCTAGTGTTTGCCCAATATGTGTTTGGGACATAGCAGTGACAAATAATATTTCACAATTTCAAATGTTCTATGTTCTAAACATGGACCACACACACACACACACTATGGAATATTCTTATATATTGGGATATTCTGGAATTCACCATGGATTCAGTGATTGAAAACAGGCGTAATGAATTGATTAGATATTTCAAATTTCACAACTGACTCATAGCTTCTACAAAGATATTTTAAGTTTAATCACTAATCTCTGGTTTCAGGTTGCCTAAAAAGGCTACTCTCATGAAAGATTTTTCATATTAAAGCACACATTCAGTTTGTTTGACATTAAGCCCTTTTTCCGAATTGTTTACAATGAAATACAATGGTTAAGATTGGAATTTTGACTACTGCTTCTGTTGCGAGAATTTTTAGTTGTTGCTGTCCATACTGTAAATCTATAAGCAGCAATATCAGTGGATAACAAAGTTTCATTTGGAATGGTGAAAATGATCTCACTCACATCAGATGATTTGCTACACTGCACGCAACTCCACTAGCCCATCTGATGTTGAGCCTGTTGGAAGGGATTTCAGGGCCAAAATGTAATGGACGGACCAATCAGAAGACCATAGAAAAAGCCGGGCTGGATTTTTAACGTAGCTCATCTCTTACAAACTTACAAAACACAACTATTATGAAAGAGATATCTACAAAGTAGCCTATATTCGGCGAGTTAAATTGATTATTGTTGCAATTAGGCCACAGATACTAACATTTGTGTTTGTTTGGAATAGTTGCAAGATGAAATGCAATAACTTGATTTCATTGAGAATGGTTGAAGTAATGACAGACAGGTGAATTGTCCAGATTTGATGATGTCCAGTCCTTTGAAGCAACTTTTTTATGAACAGAGTTCCAATGGACTTACTTTCAGAACCATCTGACATGAGTGAGGTTAGAAAATATAGGACACTGCTAATCAAAAATGACTGAAAAACACTAGTAATGAGCAATACCATTTGATATATGATCATAGTTTTAATGTACATGCAAACAGCACATTGGGCAAGGGATCTTTAAGGCAAAAACTTACACATAGCTGAGTGTTAATTACAAGCACACATTGCTTGCAGCATCAACCTTCAACCACCAAATATTCAGATTTGCTTCAGGAGTTCGTTATTGAGTTTTTAGTTTATCACAAGGCAAATTCTAAGCCTATGATCAAACATTTTATTCTCAGGGCTTCAGAGAGATGTGACTGTATATTGGCACATGATTTTCATTTTCAAGTTTTTAATCAAAGCAGTCACCAACTCTGCAAAAAGAAAATCCTCATTTCAACATAACAATAGAAAGCTAATTAAAAGCCAAATAAGTTTTCTTTTTTATCTGCAAAGGCAAAATAATACATAAAGACACTTATTTACCTAAAGTTATACCAGTATGGTGAGTAGGAATTCCGCATTCCAGCGAGAAATGTAGAAACATTTCATATCTATAGACATTTTCAAAACATTTAGAAGAAATCCCCAAAATTTGAAATTTATAGCTAGGAAAACTCAGGCCAGTTGATTTTAGTAGTTATAATGTAAAATGTGTGCATGTATCAGTCACACTCAGGGAGGGTAATATGCCCATCAATGCATTTTTGTACCATGCCAACACTTATATGCTTTTTTTCCTTCCCCTCTATGCACTTAAATGACAAAAGGTCACCATGTTTGATATAGCGTAGATACCTCCAGTCTGGGGTATCGGAAAGCAATATTTCTCTCAGCCATGGCCTCCTGCGTCACAGTACAGGGTCCTAAAAAATAGTTTAAAACAGTTCAAAAACAATGCAAAACAATTGATTTGGCACAAAACTCTTGATTCAGACATACCCTAACCCTGAACCTAACCCTAACCATGAAAAATACTGGGTGACACTTAATGACAGAAGTCATGACAGGTGTATAAAGTTTATGACAGATTCATGACAACGTCATGTCATAGTTAATGATGGTGTCATGTCAGTACTTTGACAGTACCTTCAAATAAAGTGTAACCAAAACCTTTTGGTGCAGTTTAACTCCTAAAGTTAAGATAAGATTCTTTGAGAATACGGCCTCAGGTACCCTTCCAAAATATTACTTTGGTATAAATTCAGTCACATAAAGTCACCCACTAGCCTTTACCTCAAGTAAAAGTCTATACTAGTCAAGGGCGTCGCTGTAATAGAATGTGAGTGGGACGGGACCCCCTCAGATTTCAAAATTTTACGTTTGGACCCACCCAGATTTGATGACAAAATTATCCAGCAGAGTTTCTAATCTATCGCGAATCCATTCCACTTCAAAGCGCTGAAAATCCACTCGCGATTTGCATGATCAACAACACCTCCCTGCATGCAATAGTCTGTCCATTCCACTCCGGACTGGCACACCCATTCTTCTCTACCATGCCACTTGCTGATTTTTAATTGTACCGACATTATAAGGCCATCATAGCAATCTACATGAACTGGCCTTTCCAACAGTGCTACTATTTAGTTATTGTGATGAACACATTACGAGATAATTAGCGATGAATTTATGCCAAAATTATGGTCACCAATACAGTTCTGCGTCTATGTCATACATTGTTCTCTGTGTGATATCTCACGGGTTCTTAACTTAACTATGGCAAAACACATATCAAAATAAACAACAGATCCTACAGATTACAATGATGCATAGCAATCGTCTTTGTGATTAGCGGTTCCCGAGTAATCCTATGTTGAAATCTATAACATTTCTGCATTGTCTTCAATGCTGTCATCCCAAAATAGATGAATCCTTTTCATGAAAGTCGTTTTTAGCTCCCTGTTCGTCAGGACTAACATTTAACTTACTGTTTGTCAGGACAGGTGCTAGAAATGTTGTCTCAAGATCCAAAATAGTAATAGATTAATATTCATAACATTAATTAATAACAATTAATGAAATATTGTCAGCACATACAGTAGGCTTTATTGCAAATGTTGTTGCAAATTACAAAGTCTTATAGAATACCTTTATCATGATTCTTATATCACCATATTCCAGACAATCTCCTATATTGAAAAGTGAAAAGATATTTGTTCTAGTATGCTAGGCATTCAATGATGAGATATAGGCCTAGGCCTAATATTGAATAAGCCTATCACATCTTTAGATTAAAAAACATGCTAAATAATTTTAAAGGAAATGTGCAGGTCCCTGTTAGGCCTAAATAAACGTAAATAAATAAATAGAATACCATTGACCCCTGACATGGCCCTCCAGTCAGATAATGTTGACCGTAGTGGCCCCCCAGCTCATTTGTGTTTGAGACCCCTGATCTAGTCAACTTTAGGATATGTATCAAGCTATCTTAATGTAATTTTAACGACTTTAGGCTAATTCAAACACAGCTCCTTGTCAAGAATGAGTTTTCATAGGCTATAGCCTAAGTTAAGCCTATTATTGATTCACTGCTTGAAATAGCAAACATAGTGAGTGAATCAGGCCTAGCCTATTTCTGGTGTGTATACCAATATAGATTAAATATTGACATAAAACAAGTTTATTGCTTGAGTTTCAAGTAGGCCTATAAAACCATGGCATCCAAAACTTTTTTGTCTAGTAGGCTAGGCTATTTTAGGTTCAGTAGGCTATTGTCTTAAAATGGTGTTTTCAGACAAATTTGGTTTTTAAAATTGAAATGATGACAAGACCACTAGTTGAAATAAAACAATTAAAGAAAAAAGAAAATATGCTATTGTTGATAGGGAAAATGACCAATAGTCAATCCATCTCAATCTCAATGAGAGTGAGTCAAAGGCAGGCTCAACATGCAGGCAAATAATTGTGAAAAGTGTTGATTTTTGTTGGCAAAATTTTCTATTAAAAATACACCAGAATGCAGGAAATTGCATCTAATATATTAAAAATTTTCTGGGGAGGACCCACAGACGCCCCTGATCTGTATTATGCCATTGTCCATGATGGCATACTATTTTTATCTTATTTTGACTCTTCTCATTAATAAATAATTGTGGACACTGGTATGACACATGGTCACCAGTAAATTACAGTGGCTTTGAGTTGCAAACTACATCTATAAAACTGTCAGCAAGTGGTGGAGGTGGAAGACAGGAACCTTGAGGCACTGTTCAGATAGAGGAAAGAAGGATGGATCATTTTCAAAATAAATTTATTTTTAAACAGTAAATGAACATGAATTAGGCTACAATGGAATTTTAGATTGAAAATTTGATAAATGCCCCGGGGAATTTTGGTACTGTAGCAGTGTTGTACGCTTTTCAACATTTCTTTAAAAAAAAAAAAATAATTAATTACAGACTTGCACAAGAGATCATAAGAACAGGCAAAACATCCAGCCACACCACCATCATCCCATCATCCTATGAATGACTGAAGTGAAAACTAACTTCCCATCAAAGAGCTAATCATCAAACTTAACTCGTTCATCCAACTGTGTCATCTTGTCAAAACTGAGGTCGCTAGAAGTTTCAATCAAAATGTTCATACAAAATGTACCTCTACATTGGGATATTACCACTCAATTTTCCTTCATTAGTGCAGTGTATTTCTAGCCTGGCAGGCCATCTATCACTGACATGTATAGTCTGGCATCGAGAGATAAACCGAACTCAATCGTGGGCTGAACAACGCTGCTATCTTTCAAACTAGTTCTGGACGCAACAGGATAGCCTATGGCCAATCGCAGGAACGAACAAGATCGGCAAAGCCTGCCCTAAACACATAGAGCGTTATGATTAGATGTCGCCAAAGGCGTCATCCAATAAAATTTCCCATGGCTTGATACCAGACGTACGGGCTGAGCAAATTAATTTGCCACCGCAAGGTTATGTCTAGATTTCTAGGCTAGTGTATTTCTGCAGTTCCATTTAACTTAACAAGTTAACTTACACTGTATTCACTTCCAAAATTTAGGAATTCAATTTACAGTTTACTGTTACTTATAGTGTTGGGCAAGTTACTTCAAAACTGTAATGCGCTATTTATTACTTTTTACTGTTCATTTAAAGCATTCATTGATTCGTTCATTCATTTACTGAGAATCTGCACGTTACCTTGGCCTCTACTTTGTGTGAAAATCCCCATCCATAGCAGAAGAACAATGGCTTGCATATTTGATCCCTGTCTTGTCCAAGGGTCCTGTGGACGTCTCCCTCCCAATGATCGACTATTTCAGTGTTTCCCAACGGGGCGTTTTGTCAATACTGGGAGCACTTTGAGAGCCAGTTGGAAGTATTTCAGTTTAGAAGGAATGCGTTCAACTGCATGTATGGGGGCCTATCAAAAATTTAGTGCAAACTCTGCAAATAAAATAATTAAGTTGAAGTTTAGACAAATACCAATTTATGCATAAGTAGTCATATTTCTCAATCTGTGCTGATGCTCATGCCACACAGGTTATGCACTTGATTTGGGCAACAAAAAAGAGGAGCACCATTTTTAGTCAGTGTACAAATGCACTGTAGTTTAGGCAGACTACTTTAAATGCAGATCTTCACAATCTACAATACAAAAATGTTATTGATATTTCGCCATGTGTACTGTGTGTCACTATCATTGAGTGTTGTATGTTTGTGGGGCAGTTGTGGTGGGTGGGTGGCAAGGTGTGTCATGAGTACATGTGGGCTGTGGTGGTGGGGGGAGGGGCATGTCTGCCTGAGGTATGCTCGTTTGATCACTGACCCACAATCAATAATGTTTGTGGTGGGATTTCCAGTATATCACATGACTCAAAACTGGATCACACCCTCTACAAACTGTGCAACATCATGTGGATACAAAGCAAGAGCATACTAGAGCATAGCATAGAGATACTAGAAGTATATTTTTAAGGTACACAAAAGTACCATATAAACATTCAGAAGTCAATTATCTCTTTGTCAGAATAGATGAGTGTTATTATGAAAAGATGCAATATCAATATTTATTTGATATGGAATCAATGTTTCATATATGGCTTTGATCAAATTGGTGTAAATTGTAGCAGGGAGCAGGCTTCACTCAGGGTTCAATATTACTTTTAAGGGTGCTGGCCCAAATGAAAACTTCAAATTAAACAGAAAAAGGGCGCACCTTGCATCAAAAGTCCTTTATTTGTGCACAGACGCGTTTCGGCGTATGCCTTCCTCAGTGTGCAACAACTTGTTGCACACTGAGGAAGGCATACGCCGAAACGCGTCACATCACATGTGAGCATTCAAAAGGAGAAATTCAAAAGGATTATTTCACCTTCTTTATCCTACACAATGCTAATAATATCCCATACAACCAACTTCTTTCCCTAAATAAAATTAGGATAAAATAACTTTTAGCACACCTAATTCCTTATCATCTTCTACAATAATATAGTGTTATCGAGTAGCAGACATTAGATCTTTACCTTAAACTACGTCAGTTACGTTTCTACAGCTACTCAATGATATTGTGACATGGGCAAGAATTCACAACCACTCACAGATGATAGCCTTATAATTTTATTGGAGGCAAATTGTCAGGTTACATCTTCATGTTTGGAAAATACATGACTTTACACATTTTTCCACATCTTCTACATGTGGGCATTTAATCTTACCATTGCAGCGACGCACAACTAATACAAAATTAACAAACATTTACCCTTAACCATTTTAAATTGACAAAAGTTTGAAGAGGTCAAAGGTCACAGACCAGACTGCAGACAGTAGAACTGGGGACTGTTTTGATCTTAAAGTTTTGTTTTGTGGTTCTGACTAACCTGAAGAATATCTCAAACCCAGGCCATAACAGTCTACCTCATAGGTCCAGTTCCACTTCAGATAAAATAAAAATATTTTATTTTATTTTATCTGAAGTGGAACTGGACCTGAGGTAGGCTAGCCACAACATTATTATTATTGAATAAAATCATGGTGGGCTGCTATGTCCAAATATGCCCGGGCGACTTTTTGGTCCCAGTCTGACCCTAAAAATATTTTATCGTAATCTGATGTTGAAATTGTATAAAATGTCTGCATTGTCTTCAATGCTGTCATCCCAAAATAGATGAATCCTTTTCATAGTGAAAGTTGGTTTTAGCTCCCTGTTCGTTAGGACTAACATTTAACTTACTGTTTGTCAGGTGCTAGAAATGTTGTTTCAAGATCCAAAATAGTAATAGATTAATATTCATAACATAGGCCTATTTAATAATTAATTAAATAGCCTATTGTCAGCGCATACATTATTGTTGCAAATTACAAAGTCTTATAGAATACCTTTATCCAGGGCCGGACTGGGGCCAAAAAATGGCCCGGGCATTTTTGGCTGTGGTGGCCCACCATGATTTTATTCAACAATAACTTCATAGCGCTAAAATAACACTGAAAGTTGGAAACATTGCATGATGATTAGATATTTAATTGGACTAGCCCAGTATACTTCAAGAAAATTATGACCAAATTATGACAGCACCTAGCCTGGGAGTTCCCATGCTCCTTTGCACACTTATTTCATTCCACTCTGCAAAGCAGCATGGTGACCATGGCTGATTTTCTCGCCTGCTTTCAGAATCCAATCACAGAACAAAAAGGGATTTGCACGGCCCTCGATTGTATTTCACGTCACGTGGTGGCTCTGGTATTGCCTCCAAGGTATGTACAGACGCTATGATAGACATTCGTAGCGCCCAATAAACGGCTCTGGACAATCGTAAACGATGCTTTCGCTACGAGAAATGCAATAGGTAGGTCCCCAGACTAAATATCACTTGTGATTTTAGTTTGGCATTCGCCAGGCTAGGGTCAATCCATCTCCTAAACTTAATGACCGCAACAACTCCATACTACTGTGTGCCTCTGTGTGATCAGCTGGATCGCAAAGAGATGCTACAGGACATCTACTGCTGCTGTAAGGTATGAATATACAGATTTTACTCTTCTTAAAATTATCATAAAGTTAAAAATAATGTAAGCTATACAGTTTTAATGAACAGCAAATACCTGGATGGCTGTTAGCGAATTTATAAGCTCATGTTGAATATGCTTGTCAATAATGTAGCAGTCTAAACCAACTCATCAAAAGGATGGCCTATTTCAAGACACATCCGTCCTATAATCCAATCAAGGTTCCGCTCAAGTTGATAATGTTTATATAAATTGATGCAATATAAAACATAATGATCAGCTACAGCAGCCTACAGATTTCCACTAGGACATTTCATTGTTTCAGTGATGTCCTGTAATTTTCTGTAAATGCAAGAAATTGAAAGTGATGTGTGTCTAATTAAACCTAAGCCTGCAAACACCAAATGCAATGTGGACAAAATATCACTTGCACTTGTTTAATTTATTAATTATATTTTTGAATAGCTATTTCTCATTATTACCTCCACCCAGGAGGTTATGTTTTCAGTCACGTTGGTTTGTCTGTCTGTCTGTCTGTCTGTTTGTCAGCAGGATAACTCAAAAAGTACTGCACAGATTTGGATGAAATTTTCGGACAATGTGTATATTGGGACAAGCAAGAACTGATTCGATTTTGGTGGCAAACTGTGATCCAGAACATGATCTGGAATGTATATTCTGTCTGTGACCACATTGCCTTGGCAGAGGTCTGCACTTTCTGAGCGCTTTTCTAGTTACTTTGTTCTCTTTTGACTTGGCTTGGAAAAAAAATGTCCAAAGGCTAAAGGTAATTCAATGAGGATATTACCCGATATGCAAAACCCATGCAACAAAATTGGTGTCTATCAGAACTAAAAGAAGTCGGATCGGTGCATCCCTAAATCTTACAGGATTAAGAGGAGCTAAGCCATATAGAAGACGACATAATGAAAACATTTTGAAGAAATCCTCAAAACAATGAGCTGTCAGTAATTTTTTTTTGTTAATAGTTTATTGTATAAAATCTTTATGCATCAATCACACTCAGGAAGATCAATATACCCATCATGACAACGTTGTACCATGTTAGCACTGTCTTGCTTTTTCCGCTTCCCCTCTATGCACTTGAATATAAATCTGTCTTCATGTGTAGAATAGCGTAGACCGTCTCTGTGGTGTAGAAAAGTAATATTTCTCATAGCCATGTCCTCTGACGTCACGGTACAGGCTCCTGAAAAAAGTCACAGTAACCATTAATACTATCTAATACACATTTTGTTTGAAGTACTTAAACAGAGATTTTTCACAAACCTTTTACACTGTATACATTCTATAGAAGGGGATATACTAATTCAGATGATAAAAGAAAATGTGTGGCCTATTGCCAGAGGAGGAGAAAATTTACTAACCACAAGTCTTTCTTTATAGGATTTCTGCAGGTGATTAAAAGTGATTTAAATGTTAGACACCAATAATCTGGTAACACTTTACATTACAGCTCGTTAATAAGAGGGTAGTTTTGTGGTAATAAATTGGTAATTAATTATAACAACTGGTAATTACTCACATTCCTGAGTAATAACTGAATATTAACTGAAAAAATTACTGAGTAATTTTATGTTAATACTAAACAATAGCCCACTATTGTGGTAATAAGTCAGTAACCAAATGGTAATAACAATTAATTACTTATAGGCCATGGTATGGTGAGATTTGATTAAAAAAAGTAATAAAATGGTGAGATCATGTATTCATTACTAGTAATTACCAAGTAATTACCTATGTCATTTCATAGAAAATACACAGAATCAGGGCTGTAAAATGCAATTTCAATATAGCAGAGCTGTTACTCCAAAAATGACAATGAATCAAATTACATTGGATCCTGAATGGGATTCATTTATTGTGATAGTAAGTTCAGGCATTGTTTTCTAGTAACTACAAGTAATTACCTGTGTCCTGTCATAAATATTACACAGAATCAGGGCTGTAAAATACATTTTGACTGTTTCAATTTCATTACAGTGTAATTGTTACACCAAAAATGGCATTGGTTCAAATTACATTGGATCTTGAATGTGTTCCATTTATTGTCATAGAAACATAATAAGACATCATGATAAGACCAAGAACCAAACATGCACAATTTTGGCATTAATACTAGACTAAGGGCCTGTCCCATTTCTACCACTTCCGCTTGATTTTAGCCCTAACACTCGGTTTTGCGCGTTCATGTGTGTGTCCCAATACTTTCCAGACCAAGGTCTAGTGGCTTTCAGCCCTTCAAATCACCCCTTCAAACAGAGGGAGCTCGGGTGCAGACTTCGAAAGAAGTGAAGATGAAGTGAAGATGAAATTACCCACGAATCGTTTAAATAATAGGCTATTGACAAATGTAGCTTAGGCTACAGAAGAAGGGAAATGCTGGTTTCAGTTTGGCATCTACTGGTACTGTACTGTATGTTTTATGACAAGACAGTATTCCCTGACCAAGAAAACGTTTTCTTTTTCTACCACTATATTAAGACACAATGTCCTGTTGCAATGTTGGAATGCAGCAATTGTTTCCAAGCTGGCCATGTGTATTCAATCGGTGTTGCATGCTACTTTTATGGGCCAATCCATTTAAGTATATTCTCTTGCTACTCTATACGTAAATTTAAATAGAATTATTGTATATTCTTTACTGTCCAATGGGGCCCCCTTGTAGACTGCCATATGTGGGGCACAAACAGTAGCTTCAAGCCATATCTAGCCTGTGTAATAAATCAGTGCCTTGGCATGCTGTTAATTTAATTGTATACACATTAATTTCTATAGTCTTTACTTACATAAACAAGTTTACTTACGTAAACATTTCAAGGGGTGTGTCAAGGCATGTGGTAGATCACTCCATTGTCCATTCTGGCAGGTAATTTTCACCTTATTTTCCAGTTTTTTTTCAATCTTAAAAAAATATAACAATTGCGGACACTGGTACTGCACATGGTCATCATGAGAGTAGGATGGCTTTGAGTCACCTATTACCTCTGCACCACTATCAGCATCTGGTTTAGGAGGTGCAGGGCATTCATTCAGGGATTCTGGAGACAAAAACAAACAGAAGAAAGAGAGGTCAAAAGGGCATTTCCAAAATGAACAGTTTAAATATAGTTGCAAACAGTGAATGCTGAAAAGTTATTTACTCTTGTCTTGTTTTCTGAGTCTATTGGTTGTTTATAGATGTTTGGTCCTCATCAAGCGCAACTTTACAGAAGAATAACGCTAGTCTATTCAATGAACATCAGAGGTAGAGGAAGAAGTAGATTTCAGGCTTTTTCTTCATAGTGGTCTGTGCATTTCCTTCTACAGTGGTCAGTAGTGTTCACTGATATGCTGATATAAATATCACCGCAAAATATGACTTGGCATGTTTTATTGTAGTTTGTAGTCAAACCCCACTGACTGATGGGAAGTAATACATCACTCACAAGAAATCCAAAATAATGCTAGAACCTGCTAGAAGTCATATTTTGTGGTGATATTTATGTCAGCATATCAGTGAACACTACAGACCACTCGGTACCTTTGTAAACAGAAGTTTAATGTGATTGTTTGAATGTACATACAGTAGGCTGCCGTTAAGATGCTACAGCATACCTGGGCAAACTAAGGCCTGGGGGCCACATGCGGCCCGTTGAGCAATTTAATCTGGCCTGTGGAGCCTTCACAAATTAGAAAAAATTCTCATTTAGCAAAGGTGACTTAGAGGCCTGAATTTGTAAAATTTTAAAAATTTGTTGTATTCATGAAATACAAATTCCTCTTTTAACTCTGCATGTTACAGTAACATGTCCTCTGAAGAAAGTTGGGCTACTTGTTTGAGACTTGCCAATTTATCGGCATCAACGGGTTGACTGTTAAAGGAATAGTTCACCTCTTTATGAAAATTGGTTATTCACCCCCTTACCTGGAGTTACCTATGTGGGTAAAAGCATTTTGGTCTCGATCACCAGCCATCTGACTTTTTTTAATGTCTTTCCCCTGAGCATGATACTACTCTCACGTAGTTGTTATCCTTCATGAGATGCTTTGTCAATGATGGGAAAGACGCATTCGAGACAACTTGGGAGACATACATCATATCCATACTTACGGAAACATTGCAAGTGTTGTGGATATTTCCATTGACCATATTGGCAGGTAATCTCCATCTTATTTTCATTATTCGTAAAAAGTAGTTTGCTGTACTGCATTTGTACTGCACATGTTCATTATGAGAGTAAGATGGCTTTGAGTCGCCTTCTATCTCTACGCCACTGTCAGCAGGTGGTTGAGTAGGTGGACGGCATGCATATCTAGACACTGTTAAAAACAGAGGGGAAAGAAGCGTCAAAAGGACATTTTCAACATGAACCCTATCCAGACCGGGCTTTTTTGGCATTCCTGGCCTGGGACCCGGGGGGGGGGGATGGGGGGGGTATGACCACAAAATTTGGAGAACATGATCTACATCCAAAAAAATTGCATGACATAATTTTGGTGTCATTATGTTATGACGTCATTATGACATCATAATCATACGTTCAGAATCAGGTGTCTTGTCTGCACAAAGCTATTTCAATAATGATGCTCACAAACATTCTCTCTCTCAGTTGCGCTCCAACCTGTTTCACCTCTCTCATTCGCGCTGCAATTTTGAAACTGATATTTTCGGCGTATTCAGTTCAAGAGAGGACATTTCTAAGTGACAACATTAATCATTTAGCTAATTAACAACCTATCGAACATGTGACTGAACGCCAACGATTGCGTCGGTAAAATATTTGTTTTCACTGACAATGGAATTATACTACTAAACTCAGAGCAGCGGAGCAGAGTAGACGCCTGCTCCGCTTGAATCCTCTCTACCTCTACACCTGTATGTGAGTGCGTGTGTAGGCATGAGTAAGCAGGCCTACTTCAAGTAGCCTAATTCAAACACAGGACATACTGAAACATCGGGAGGTGTTGACATGGCAAAGATGTTTTTTCATATTCCATATATTTAGACAACGGCGGGTCAAATGTATTAATCACGCATTAAAAAAATTGATGGCGTTAAAATGGGTTGGCGTTAACACCGTTATTTGACGCGTTAAACTGACAGCACTAGTTTTCAGTCATAATCATCAAATCAAAATATATCAGTCTGTGTGAAATGGATGTGTGTACATTATGCAAGTTTCACTTTTTCAATGGAATTATTGAAATTGATCAATTTTGTCATTTACAACAGTCAACCCACCCTCCCCCATACTTACGGGTACATTCCAAGCGGTGTGGTTTATACCAATAATTCCCATAACAGGTAATATCCATCTGTCTGTATCCACTTGGAAAAACGTTGTTTGCCGGACACTGCACTGTCACTCTCTCATAATAATCGTAGTATGGCTTTGAGTTGCCTACTACCTCTATAGATGCTGAAGGCAGAGGACATGTATTTGAAGGCACTGTTAAAGCTAGATAGAGGAAAGAAGCGTCAAAAGGGCATTTTCAAAATGAACAATTTATTTACAGTAAAAACAGTGAATGCTGAAAAGTGAAAACAAAATAAATGTAAACATCTTTTTTACATTCTTTATGATGAATCACAATGGCTTAAATTGAAATGTTGATGAATTCCTATTTTTTGTGTATCTTTGTTGTGTTTCAGTGGGAATACCAGGTGTTTTGTTCTGTCCTCATCAATGCCCCTTTGACTAGGTAGACAGACAATTTTAGGCTATACAATGAACATCAAGTGCAGATGTTTTCAGGTGTTTACATTTTTCATTTCAATTAATTCCCTTTTCTTCCTTGTAAAAAAATCAAAGCCTTTAGTGATGTGACGTTCACAAAAACAAGTTATTTTGAACAGTCTTTGAAATGAACGGCACAGCTCTCATTCAGTTCACACAAGTCAGAGCTGTTGCTCAGCATTCTTGTTCAGTGGCCATGGCTGAGAGAGCCTGCCAATGAACCTTAAAGCACAGGTTCAGTCAGTGCGGTTACATGCATTTAAGTAATCGGACTTCACTACGATTATTCACAATACTCCGATTTCTTCTTGTCATGTAACTCAAGAAATCTGATTAAAATTGGACTATGAGAAATCCGATTAAATGTACTGGAGTATCCGATTGGAATCTGATTATTTCTGTCATGTAACTCATACTCCGAATAAAACTGGAGTATTCCATACAGCGCGGCAGTTCTATGGAATGTTGGTGGGCTACGAACGCTCCATCTCTGACCCAAGCGTAACTTCCTCGTTGAATTAATATTGGGTTTCTACATTGACTGCAGCGACTATAATCTGCGCTGTGTCTTATCAATTAAAAGGAACAATGGCACAGCCAGCCAGACGATTTCACGAAGTTAGCTCACAACCTGCAAACACACGCTAACATATATTGTAAGAAGTAGTCTACATCAAAATGTAGGCTACACATCAAACATGCTTTTCCAAGAGTATCTGGATACCTGTCATCTATGGCAGTTATACTTGGCAGATAGGCTAAAAGTTTGTTTAGACATGCCATCTATCGTTTATGCGGTTATGACATTAAACCTTGTTTTGGGATTGCTTACACTGAAATGCAATGGTTAAGATTGGCATTTTGACAAACGCTTCAGTTTCGAGAATTTCCGGTAGTTGCTGGAACATCTCCCTACCCCCACGACAGCCTATGGTCAGTCGAACAATCCTTCCTAAGACGCATTAGACGTCTGTTTTTCAAAGGTATGAAACTCACTGAGTGGTCTGTAGTGTTCACTGATATGCTGGTGTAAATATCACCGCAAAATATGACTTCTACCGGGTTCTAGCATTGATTTGATCAACAGGGTTGAACAACGAACTTGAATGAAACTTGCTAGAAGTCATATAATGCAGTGATATTTATGTCAGCATATCAGTGAACTCTACAGAACACTTGGTGAGTTTCATACCTTTGTAAACAGATGTTTAGGAAGGATTGTTTTTTTTAGGAAAGATTGTTTGACTGACCATAGACTGCCGTTGTGGAGGTGGGGAGATGCTCAAGCAACAACCGAAAATTCACGGAACCGATGTCAAAATGTCAATCTTAAAAGGATCCCCGGCTAGTTGGGCATTATAAGATAAGTATTGGAATCGTCAACTTTAATTAATGTTATCCCAAAACATAAAAAATGTGACCGTTTTTATTAAAATGTTAAGTAGAACCTGAAAATCATTTCACTGGTAAAGTTCAGTTACGGTTACGCCACAATGACTTCTGGATAAAACGTGACATCAAATAGTTGTCCAACATTCCGTAGTTGTACAGGACCAGTTTAGGACATTATGGCAAAGTAAAATACATCTTCTATTTGCCATTTAAACCCACCATGAATTACGCTGGTTTTTCATGCAAGCAGAGCGGAGCCACTGTCCCCGCTTCTAGTAGGCGTGTGGATTTGTGTGAAATGAAAACAAGTGAAAACAAACAATCTGATTGGCTACCGCCTGCGATACCGCTCCTTCATTTGCATAATATTCAACGCTGCTCAACTTCTACCGCTGGCTCAGCTCATCTCACTGCTCTACGTCACATTGACCGTTACTAATTGGAATGCATTGAACACAGAGCACCGCTCCGCCAGCGTTACCGTTTTTTCATGCAAGCGGAGCCGAGCGGAGCGGCGCTCTGTCTTCAATGCATTCCAATTAGTAACGGTCAAACGTGACGTAGAGCAGCGAGATGAGCGGAGCGGCGCTCTGTCTTCAATGCATTCCAATTAGTAACGGTCAAACGTGACGTAGAGCAGCGAGATGAGCGGAGCCAGCGGCAAAAGTTGAGCAGTGTTCAATATTATGCAAATGAAGGAGCGGTATCGCGGGCGGTAGCCAATCAGATTGCTTGTTTTTACTTCTCACGGTTGGAAAATTTGATGACCGTGGAGCTGTTTGATCGTAACTTGTCAAAAACAGAATAACTGTAAGGACTTCGTATGAGGTTATTGTTGTTGCTGGAATGGTAAACATTTAGTTGTGAGCTTCATTTCAAGAAATCAGTGTTGTAATAGCAAGCTAAGTACCTCGATAGCCAGTTAGCTTGCTAGTTCAGTCAATCACACCGTTCCCACAAATCGACACGCCTACTAGAAGCGGGGACAGCGGCTCCGCTCCGCTTGCATGAAAAACCACTGTTAGGGGAACAACGCAGAAGACAGTAGGCTACACAGAGTTGGAAGATGATCAGATCATTTTTAAGACAATATTTATGTTGTCTATGTGTAGCTCTAGCTTTAGGGGCTTTCACATGACCAACATTGAAAAGCTCAGCTTGCCCTTGACGCCACACTTGATCCAAAATGTTAATTCTGCATTTGACTAATATACCGGAGGCTAGGAGAGCTGTAACATAGATGAAATAGCCAGCTAGTTTGTATATGCTAAAAACACTACAGCAACGGCAAAAGGTCAGCGTCAAAAGGGTCGAAGTTCAACAAGTTTGAACTTTGAGCGTCGCGTTAAAACGCTGACACCAGCCACAACGCAATGCCGAGACCGAAGCAGCAGCTTTTAGCGCCTCTTCTTGGAAAAATAGTTGCCCAACGCGCATCACAAGCGTTTTGAAGCTGTAAAAAAGGTTTTAGACACATAGCATACTCACTCTGGCAACTTCCTGTGACTTCCCATCCTGTTTTTGTGCAATTGGCCAATGGTTGTCCAGTATAACCAGATTCACAGTCAAGTCTTACTGACTGACCAGGAGCGTAGCTGGAGTCAAGATTTGATAAATCCACATGGTCAGTTCTGGGCAATTTGCTTTTTTCACAGCCTACACAAATGACAAAAGTTTCAAGTTAAATTATCTAAATTACAGCATAACTGCAGGATATTTACAGTTAATGAAAATAAATTTGTATGGTCATAAAAATATCGGTAACACTTTGCGGTAAGGGTACATGAATTATCATGAATTCATGCATGATTTCATTCATGATTCATTAGTGATTCATGCATTACTTCCTCTCTGAATATCTAATGACTCATCAGGTATTAGCATGAATTCATTGTTTATCATTAATGACCTCCTGCTGAAATAGCAGATGATCTTAAGCATTAATTACTCTGGGTACATCATCATGAGTCATGACTAATTACACATGATCATGATGTTTTTGTTGAAAAGAAAGTGATATAATTTGATATAATAAAAGTACTTATTTAGCCTACTTTGGCCTAGTCATACGCCATACGTTAACTAAATTTTACCAATTTAACCATGTCAACACTTTAGTTGAGGGGGCACAAACATGATGAATTCATCATGATCATGCTAATAATCATGACTTATGCTAATTAATCATGACTCATGATGATGTACCCAGAGTAACTAATACTTAAGATCATGTGCTCTTTCAGCAGGAGGTCATTAATGACAAACAATGAATTCATGTTAACTCCTGATAACTCATTAGACTTTCAGAGATGAAGTAATGTGTGGCAAAACCAAAAATGTAGCGGACTACGCCACCCTAGTGGTTACCTAGGGAAAGTATTTATAAGCACCAGACAAAGGCTGGCAGGTTCGGGCACATAGGAAACAAGAGACAAAATTCCAAAAAAAAGCAAGCTTTATTGAATTGTAGGGCAAAAAGGATCAAAAATGAGACCTGTGGACCGAGAACTGTCAAAAACAATTAATATGTATTTATTAAGAAAATGTAATAAAATTAAGGGGAGGGGCTTACCGCAGTGAGGCTCACCGTACTGCGCGGGGGAGGGGTCGGAGCACACGTGGACCGCACACCACAGCAACCCACACAGGTGCAAAATTACACTGAAAAGTCGCACACACTCAGTAGGACACACGCACACACAATAGAAAGACACCCACCGCCACCAGGTGCTGAGCCTCCTGCGGGACACCCCAACCTCTGGCGACACACAAACAGAACACAAAACACAGATAGAGACAGACACAAAGCAATAACCTTGAGGCCTAGAACCAGGCCTATGACGTCAGTTTACAAGGTAATAATTTCACATGGAAAGCAACAAATGGAGGATGGCCATCCAGATAAAGCAACCAAAGCTCAAAACCGACAAGGACAAAGAAATAATGCAGAAATGGGCCAGAGAGACTTAAGCTGTTAATTGAACAGCCCAGATAAATCAAAGAAAGCAAATCAGACAAAAGAAAAGACACATAAACAACACAGAAGCAAGCAACAAATAAACAGCTCACTCACACATACACATAATTACAATCAGTCACACACACACAATGTTACTCAGTCACACACAACGTTAGCTTATACACTCCTACACACACACACACACACACAACGTTAACTTGCATACACTTTCACACACCACATTAGCCTACACACAGTCGCACGCACACAACAGACACTCACACGCACAGCAGACAAAACATGGAGCATAAAATAAATAAAGGCAAAACAGCAGCAGCAAACTGGAAGGCCACCCAGATCCACCCACACCATGCAACCGCAGTGAAGCGAACCAGGGAGCAACGCACCGTTGTTCCAGAAGCTAGACGAATGGCTACTGATGGATAACAGGCCCGGCAGCTGACGCACACAGCCGGCACAGCAAACAGGAGTCTGGTAAAGCGATGGTGAAGTCGTAGAGAAGAACAAATCCTTTACACAGCAAGATCACACAGTCAAGACGCTAGTCAGAGCGATAACTTTCCGTCTATTCCCAAACTACACAAAAGTCCACCTCAACAAGCTGAGCCAGAAAACCAGACGCAACGCAACCAGCCTCTCCTGCTAACTCCTGTCGTGAGTGCAACAACACTTTTAAGGAAGCAGCCCAAATCGCTCCCCCAATTACCGCAACTCCCTGCAGGTGTATCTACCCACTGGTGCCTTCCTTAAAGGTGTAGGCACTAGATACCGTTACAATCGCATGAATCATGAATTTATCATGAATGATTTAATGCATGAATTCATGATAATTCATGTACCCTTACCGCAAAGTGTTACCAAAATATCACATAAAATTCTTGGAGACTTTCAGTTTTTCCTGAAGTACAGAAACACAAAGTGGATTAAGGGTAGAAACATAACATATATTTTACACAAATGTAAATGTTTTTACTGACGACCTCGAAAACTCATCTGCAAAGGTGTAGGTCTGAACCTGATAGACCCACCCGATATACTAAAAGCTTCACTATGCCCTTCACTATACCCTCAAAACTACAGGATTATAAAGTCGAAGTCAGTTTAATTGCCAATTCTATCACATGTAGTCTCCATCCCCATGGTGTGCACAAGGCATTGTGACATGCAAGTAGTCAAGACATATACGCTACATTCTGGTAAACAGACAATAAATAATTAAATAAGTAAGTAAGGAGGTGCATGGTACAGTAGGTGGAGACAAAAAAAAAAAAAAATATATATATATATATATGCTACAATGGAGATGAATAATAAAGGCACAGTGTTCATTATGTTGCTGATGAATAGGTATAAAATAAGTATAAAAGCACAGTGTTTACTGTGTGGCAGGACTAAATGAATGAGAAAGTGCAGAGTCAACCTGAGATTCTTTTATAGTGCAGAATATTCTAAAATAGTGCAGAGATTGGCACATAATGGCAGTTGAGGTATTTCTGTTGTATCTAAGTGTGCACGTGGTACGGAGGTCAGTAATAGCAGCATAAAGGTGTAAGGCAGTCTTTTGTGTTTGTTCAAGGTGGTTGTGCAAGTATGGTCAAGTAATAGCAGCATGATAGTGCAGGCAGTCTTTTGAGTAAGTTCAGGTTAGAGTCCAAGTTGTGGTGCAGGCCTAGCTGGGATTTGAGGAGAGAGTAAGTCCAGGACACGCAAACTATTGCCCCACAATGAACATACACAAGTGCAGGGGCATGATAGAAATCTAAAATGATTCTAAAATGATTAGAATGATTCTAAAATGATTTGAAGCTATTAATTACAATGCTTGCTGTCCAATTGTGAGGTTTTGTTCAGACAAGAAATTGTTACATTATTCACCATATGTTTGACAAATAAAATCAATCAAATCTTTGTGAAGTTAAGAGAGAGATGGAGAGGGAGATGGAAACTGGACATGTTTATTTACCCTGTCTAATTACAGTAGATCGTGTTTTACTCATTTACTTCTTTGTAAAACACATAGGATAAGAATTGTAGGAGATGTAAGGCAGGCTAATATTTTTGCAACACAAATGATGAGGCTATAGTGGAGAGAGATCCTGCAGTCCCCTGACCTGCATCATGCATGCCAGAACAATGCCTCATCTCTAAGGCCGACTAAATTTCACTATACTTGAGCTCCATCTCAACATAATGTGCTCTGTGCTGCTATCCATGTCTACATTTCCCTAAATGTAGCATAAGTGTAAGTAGTGCTGGGCGGTATACCGGTTCGTACCAACTACCGTTTTTTATTTTTGTCAAGATATGACTTTTTCATAAACCGGCAACACCGGTTTAAATAACCCTAAACACTTCTGGAATGCAGGTGCGGTAGTTTCACTGGGGACATTTGTCTTAGTTGCGCCGCCTAAAACGCATCGAAGAGTGAGAGCAGAGACGGTTTATCAAACAATACACAAAGCTTCCTCATGAATAAAAGTTTTATTTATAGAAAAAAATTGCATCTTTACTTTCATTATCTTCAGTCAGTCTAACTTTAGTTCCTCAGCGATGTGGACTGAGCCTGTGGTCACCTTAGCAACGCTAAACAAATTGAGCGCTCTACATTTCAACTTTCGTCTACCTTGCTGATTACACGTGGAAATTTGGTGTGGTTGCGGAAATAAACTGTCGGATCTGCTGCTGTGTAACTTGTAACCTAGTAAGCATTAAATGTAGGCCTATATATAGGCAACAGAAACATACGACTAGTAGGCTATATTTATAATGTCTATGGACATTAGTGGGACTGCGCTTTAGAATCGTTGATGTCAACATTCCATACGTCAGGGGTCTCAAACTCCTGGCCAGCGGGCCAAATCCGGCCCAGATCCGGCCCGCGAGCTGATGCCAAAATTATAATGCAATCCGGCCCTGGAGAGAGGTGCAAACATCCCGACGGCGGCGCACCCGTTCTTCTCCGTCACGCTACTCGCGGAGTTTTAATCGTACCGAAATGAGAATGGTATCATTGGAATCTGCAAACTGACCTTTCCAATGGTGCCAGTAGTTCGTTTCTGTGATGAACACTTCACAAGATAATCTTGAAATCATATACAATTTCTGCATTGTCTTCAAGTGTCATACCCAAAATAGATGAATGCTCTTCCATAGTGAATGTTGTTTTTAGCTCCCTGTTTGTCTGGACTAACTTTTAACTAACTTTTTGTCAGGACAGATCTAGAAATGTTGTCTCCAAATTGGCAATAAATTATATTTACTATTCATAACATATCATATCATAATTAATAAAATATTGTTAGCACATATATTGTTGCAAATTGTTGCGTATACAGAATGCCTTTATCATGACTCAGATTTTTTTTTATGTGCAGGTCCCTGTTAAAGAAACGTATAAATATAAAAAAAAAAGTGTTGTACGGTAATTACAATTGACCCCTGAGGTGGCCCTCCAGTCAGATAATGTTGACCGTAGTGGCCCCCGGCTCATTTGAGTTTGAGACCCCTGCCATACGTCATTGCAATTAAAATTCTGACATGCCAAACTTTTTATCATGGGGTTTTTGATCATCGCAGACAAAATCGTAGGTCGCAGACATGTCACATTAAAGGAACTAATATTTTTGAAAATAAAAGATTATACATTTTTTCTGCAACTACCATGGCATGTGATTCCTTCACTTTAGTCCCATCCTCTGAGTAGGCTACTGACAGAAGTCTGGAGATCCCTATAAGACTCCTTTCTACATTAGAATATAATTTCCTTTGTACTGACACCTATTTCATGCCTTGCATTGAGGGAAAGCATTGTAGTAATAAGAAACTACATGTAAATTAATTTATAGATATATTAACATAAATGTAAATTAATTTTCACTGCTTCATGAAGGCTAATGCATGTGATTCCCTCCCTCTTCCATAGTGCCCTTTGAAAACGGTTGCACTCAGGTATGGACTGGCCATAGGGCATACAGGGCAATGCCCGGTGGGCCGATGGTCATTTTGGGGCCGGGGCTGTCATTTACTCCTAATTTTCATGAAGGATATTGGGCTTGTTTAATTAAATCTCTGATGTTCATGCGACATGTCCAACTTAAAGTGTTATTTTAGCCAACCACAAAGTCATTATTATTGAATGAAATCATGGTGGGCTGCCATGGCCAAAAATGCCTGGGCCATTTTTTGGTCCCAGTCCGGCCCTGGTTGCACTTCATGGGACCACTTAGGGGAAGAAAAGAAAAGAATAGAAAAAACGTTAAATACCGTGAACTGGACTAAATCTGAAAAAAAGAACCATGATGTTGAATTTTGGTCAAACCGCCCACCACTAAGTTTTGGTTGTTTCACTGATACAGACAGAAACCTAGCCTACACGCAGCCAAGCAAAGCTTTTGTAGTTATTCGCCTCCTGCTGGTAATATGAATCTGCAACCTTATTTCAGTGGCTCTCAGAGATGGCTAGGGCCCTATGAATCCTGTGATGCCGTAAGCATGTACGGAATCGCAAAATTAAAACGGAATTTTAATATAAGCGCAAAATCGCAAAATTTGCTATTTTCGATTTTCTCTAGATTTAAATTCTGCAATCTTCACAGAATCTGCACGGAATTTGCTATTATCTGAGGCGATTTTCTCTAGATTTAAATTCTGCAATCTTCATAAAACATACCACTGATCTGCAAATTCGGATCAGATTGCTGCGCTTAGACTGTAACCACCACCGACGTTCGCCTTGTGAATGTCTACACTGCTACGTGCAACATTTCTACATGCATAGGCTAGCTAGCTCTTTCCATGATAAAACATTGTTGTCAATGGAGTGGTATGAAAGAAAACAACGTATCCTCCATCAGGAAATCCTTTTGAATTTCGTGCCATAGCCTATACTGGTGGACACATCGATTAGGTGCAGCAGGAACCTGCTCAGAGTGAGAGCGCGTGTCTGTGCGAGAAAGTTGCGCTGTCTGTTGCTGTTGGTGGGCAAGACTCTGAGGTAACGATAACCTAATTTAAATGATGTTCAAAACATCTACTTGGATTCCTGCAATTATTGGTGTTTAATAGATTAAAACATTTAAGAGGCACTGTGCCTCCTTTCATGGAAAACCTTTTTGAGAACAATTAATTAGCCTACTCAAAATATCTACTTTCCTAATGACATTATATGTAAGCAATGACATGCACTAAAAACAGCCAATTCATAATGCTTATAATTTTATATCCAGATTGATAAGATACCCCATTTCTCCTAGGCTGAGAGAGGCCAAGGTGCACACACATATTGTCTTTATTATGGCCCTATACATTATTATGTATAGGGCCATAATAAAGACAAAAATCCAAAACTGTAAAAAATGAATCCGAAAAAATAGAATTTGGGAAAAAATAAAACGGAATTTGAGAAAAAATAAAACGGATTTCATAGGGCCCTTGATGGTCTTGTTTTCATAGAAATGACAAAACAAACAAGATCTCACAAAACTGTAGGCTAGTCAATGTTAGTCCCCAAAACATGTCTATTTTTCCCTTCCATTTATTTTTCTCCATGTAAGCTAAAGGGCTCCTTAGATTTAATGCCATATATTTCTGTTATCTAATGTAATTAAGTGCAACTTCAATATGCTTATAGTATTTAAAGTATGCTTTAAGTACACTGCTGGACAAAGTAGTTTATTGAGTGGCTCTTCCAGTATACATCTACATAAGAAAAGAATACTTCTAACGGCCAAGTATCAGGGCGTACTCACATTAGGAGTATCGTACCGAGTATACTTTACCCCTGATGTCTGGTTCATTTGGCCAGTGTGATCGCATTGCACCGTGCAGGGGTACGGTACGCTAGTACGCTTGGAAGAGGTGGACTCGGGCACGGTACACATGCAATGTGAGTGCAATCCTAACCAAAGATTCTACAACACTTGCCTCAACAGTGCTTGAGTACGAAACAGTGTGAGTGCAAACCTGGGAAAGGGTGCAATCGTACTCGGGTACGGTACGAACGAACTGTACCTAGTGTGAGTACAACCTCAAGTCCCAAATAATAACATGACAATGACTTACACAATTACACTTTGTATTTAGTCCACAATGCACCATTCATTGAGAAAAATCTTGTTTTGATCTTGTTTGCCATTACATGTACCTTTTCGGCTCCCTCACTTCCCCATTCACATGCAATCAATTAGCCCCTATCAGCAGTGCTTGAAGTGCTGGTAACTGCTTCAAGACTTGTAGTGAAATACAGTTCCTATCCAGCTTTATCTGCTTGTTGTTGAGCTAGTTGGTATTACTACGTCGAAAAAAATATATATATGGGCAATTCCACGAAAAAGTAAACCTCACCTTAAAAATTCAAGTCTCATTTACATGGACATACAAATTATTTCAGAAAACTTCCAATACAAAAAAGTATTGTCGCGATGTAAATATTCAACTGAGCAAGTTTCGAAAGGATATCTGTTTGTTAAAATTTTTACCCTATTCAGCTATAATGTAAGTCTATGGAGGGGCTTATAATGGGCATAAGTGGGTGATAACACACACAAAGCTGCAATGCTATCAGTTATTTTTTATTGTTATATTACTATTTCTGTCGTTACAGGTTAAAATCCACCATTCACAATTGTTTTGTATCGTTTTGGAAGGTTTTTCCAGGCGTCACGTCCATAACGTCACATCCATAACGCCATTTCTCCCAATGAAAACCAACTTTTTTACATTTACATTTGAAATTAAGTCTTTCTCTGCCTTTACTGAGATGTCCTCTTTGGTGTGAATGTAGTAATATTTACATTTCTCTAGAAATTTCACACACTTCACAGCAAAAACTACGCTCTCTCAAAAGTTTGTCCGTTTTTCGTCACGTCCATAACGCAGATTGAAAGGCTCATATTCTTATGATGCAAATCATGATATTAGTTTTTTCTGTTTGCCTGTATTCAGCCATGGAGTTTGCAGAAGAATATGAAAAAAAATTGCGAAATACTGCTAGGTTTGCAGAGGTTATGTGGCCTTTTGTTCATCAATAATGCACGAAAATGTCACGTCCATAACGCTGGAATTGCCCATATATAGTTCCAGAATGTTCGAAATACAACGTGAAACATGACAGAAACTATTTTGCTAGGATTATTGTTTTGGACCATCACTGAACACCACTAACCACTTGGTGAGCAGCACATGGTTTTATTGCTTGTTGCAGATTTGCAATGTGGGGTAGTATGGGGTTAAGGACATTATCGGACATGCACATGGCAAGCCATTCTGAAGCAGATGGGAGGATTCTAAATTAGACAAATATCCAAGACGAGACAGATCGTCAAGATTTGGATGTTGATGATTCTGTTTCATCCTAGAATCTTCAGAAAAGGGACTACACATGTTAAAAAGTGAACTTCCCCTTTAATATGCCTGTTGTAAGAGTTGATGGGGAAAAAATAAATAATAAATTCACTGTTGAAGGTTTACATCAAGCAAATGTCACTCATTTGGTAGAATGACCCATACCTATTTTGTACAGACCAACTCAGTATTTTGCCCGTTAATTTTTGTACATTTTTAGAGACAAATAAAGCAAAACTGTTTTCATGAACTGCATCATACCAGATGATGACCTTACTTATGCATGTTGGTGGATCATTCCACTTTCCTTCAGTGCATGTAATGATGCTATTGCCATTCATTTCATTCAATCCGTCACATGCATATTCCACTTTAGCTCCATTTGGGTATTGCTCTGTTTCCACTTTCACTCGTCCATTTTTAATTGGTGGTGGTGTTAGGCACGTCTCCTCATCTCCTGTTTGAAAAGAGAGAAAAAAAACGTGTTTAGCATTGAGGCCAGATTGACCATTAAAAATGTGACTCTTTTTTGAGAAAAATGTCTGAAAGGAAAAGCTTACTTTCACAATTTGGGTTGCCCCATTTTTTGTTTTGACACTTGATATGAGGCCGTTTTGATTTATAACCAGGTTTACATACAAATTCAAGAAGATCTTCATCCAAGTAGATCCTCTTCTTTTCAGACTTGTATGTCACAATTTCAGTGTCAGTTGGGACTTCACAAACATCTGGAAATAAAAGTCACAACAGAACATTCTGCTCAGTTTTGCTCCTGTGCTGATCTAAAATGTTACCCTGGGCCGGTGATATCGTAGCCTGAAACTATAGTCTCAAGTGATATTTAGTCTGGAGATCCACCTGTAGGCCTACATCTTCTTGTAGCGGAAGTGTCCTTTACAATTGTCCAGAGCCGTTTATTGGGCACTATGAATGTCTATCATAGCGTCTGTCTGTATGTATATATTTAAGTAATATCACACGAGTGGGAAGAATATCTTCACTGTGTGTTGTTTGCCGTATGCACGAAGCCGCAGGCTGAGTCCTTTCTAGGTCCTACTGTTTAGTTTCAATTTTTATCCGTTCCTTCCGCCCCTCAAAATAGTTCTTAGCTTGGAACTGCCCTGGCAATATGTAAAAAGTTATACAAATAGCAAACGGTTAGATGTATTGGATATTTACTGAAGATTTCAAACTTTTACAGAGAGTTGATTTGCAAAACTGAAAGAAACACTTTGGCAAGGGGGAGGGGGAGCGGGAGCGGGGGAGGGGGCAACCCCCTTGATGCAAACTGGGGTCGGGCTCCGTTAAGGTGAGGATTTTTTGGATGTATTTATCATATTCTACAACTGCCTATCATCATTTCAAGCCAAGTAATGTAAGTTGTTATAGTTCGTATTTGTAGCAGAAGTTTAATTCAGGTTAGGCAGCTGCATTTCACTACAAATTGTTAGCGAGCTAACGCTAGCGAGCTAGCTAACGTAATTTTTTTTAAACTGAGAAGTGTTGTTTCATTGAATGACAACCAGCTGGACAATGTTGCTGAGATTAGTTTAAGTTGACAGACCAAAATTAAACGAAGGCTAGTGCCAAATATTATGTTTAAGCGAAGTCTAAAACGGTCTGCTTCTAGTTAGCATACTGTTGCTATGTTACTTGCTATTCACTTGATCTAGTCCGTTAGCACGCTAACTAAGTTCATGGACATACCAAAAGTGTTTTCCAAACCCCCAAATTTTAATTTAGTGGTACTATGAATGATTACAGACAAATACATGGCGCTACTTCATACAGGAAAACAAGAAACTCAACGGAGATCATTACAGAAGTAGATGATGACTGATTAATAACTGTAAAGAGTCTTCAGTGATGTTCCTGCCAAATATCATGCACTCGTAGTGACGCTTGGAATGCCTCCCGTCTAATCAGAAATTCAGAAATAGCTTGACCGGACCTAAATTTAAAAGGTGTAGCTTAGGTCATAAGGCAATAGAACTAGCCTACATGTAGTATCATGTGAAAATGAAAAATTAAAATTAACATTGAAATAAGACTTAACACCGAAAACTATTATTAATATTACTATTATTAGAAAAATAAACTAAATACCAATATAGAACTTAACACAAGTTTTATCACTTGAAACAGAGGTCTCAAACCACCAGGCCATGACCCAGTACCGGGCTACGGCCCGGGACCTTCCTAACCGGCCAGTCCGATGGTATTTAAATTGGCAGATATAGCTGTATTTCAAGCAGACCTTGATTTGTAGGGATGTCGAGTGAACTGGGGTCTGATATGTTCTAAACATTATTGGGGATTTTCAGAAAGACTGCCAGGGCCATCTCTGTCGCAGCTGGTGCGCACCCTTGTTGCGCTTTCAAATGAGTTTGAGCGTTGCCTCCCAGCCTTCAAAGATCCATGGCAAACAAATGAGTGGGTCACCCATTTTTGTCAGTATCCTGAATCTCTTATCAGCACAGGAGAAAGATCAATGACTCTGGTCTTAAAAGTATGTTTGAGCAAACCTCTTCGACAGGTTTTTGGACCAAAACCAAAGCGGAATATCCTCAGATAAGACAAAATTAAAGAAAAAATAAGGGTGTCACTGTCGTCCATCATCCCCAGATGGAGCCTCTTGTTACAGGGAAACAAGCTCACATTTAGTTCTACATATTTTGTTGAGCATGTTTACTTGATGTACCAGATGTACCTGCAAGTTTAGTTCAATACATTCATGTTTAGCTAGTTATTTTCAATAATGCATGCACAGCACGATGTGGAAATACACACACTGTATGTTAACAGATTAGAGCAGCTTCTGTACACGTATGTGTATCAGGTCCAATCACCAAAATTGTGGCGCTGCAACAGTGTTGAAGTCAAGCAAATTTCTCAGCACCAGTCACACAACAAACCCACTCCACGTAGCCTATGCCATGCCGTGTGGAAATCAACGTGAATCCATGCGTCATTTCCAGCTTTGGAACTTGCCGCATGGGCAAAGCTGTGGCTCACGGATCCAACATCCCCAGTGTTGAACATGCTGTTTACTATCAATTTGCTTCATTTACTAGGCGAGCCATGGCCATTCAGTTCTATGGAGGGCGGGACTTAGCGGCTGTCTCCAGTTTAATATGGAGTTGCACTCATTGCTTGTGCCAGACCCCAGTACAGACTCCAACTTGGTAACACTTTGCGGTAAGGGTACATGAATCATCATGAATTCATGCATGATTTCATTCATGATTCATTCGTGATTCATGCATTACTTCATCTCTGAATATCTAATGACTCATCAGGTATTAACATGAATTCATTGTTTATCATTAATGGCCTCCTGCTGAAATAGCAGATGATCTTAAGCATTAATTACTCTGGGTACATCATCATGAGTCATGACTAATTACACATTATCATGATGTTTTTGTTCAAAAGAATTTGATATAATTTGATATAATAAAAGTACTTATTTAGCCTACTTTGGCCTAGTCATACGCCATACGTCAACTAAATTTTACCAATTTAACCATGTCAACACTTTAGTTGAGGGGGCACAAACATGATGAATTCATCATGATCATGCTAATAATCATGACTCATGCTAATTAATCATGACTCATGATGATGTACCCAGAGTAACTAATACTTAAGATCATGTGCTACTTCAGCAGGAGGTCATTAATGACAAACAATGAATTCATGTTAATTCCTGATAACTCATTAGACTTTCAGAGATGAAGTAATGCATGAATCATGAATTTATCATGAATGATTTCATGCATGAATTCATGATAATTCATGTACCCTTACCGCAAAGTGTTACCAATATTATTTCCGATTTACAGGCTCTTTACATAATTTGGCAATAACAGCAAAACACGCAGGTACCCTATACAAAATATCACAAGAATGACATACTTGTCAATGTTACTTGCAACCCAAGCAATGTCAACTCTCACAATGCACGTCTTTAAAAAGTCTGCAAAATACCCATTCACATAGTGTAACAAAAAAAAGATCTGTACTTACACTTGCATGTCGGAGGATTGTTCCAGTTTCCTGAACTGCATGTAATTGTATCTGCACCATTCAGTTTATAATGCTCATGACATTTGTATTTCACCTCCATCATATTACTGTAGAAATTTTGATGAGGAGATTCAACGATGATAGCATTTTCAACATTTGGTGGATCGTTACACGAATCATCTTCTCCTGGATGAGGAAACAATATATCTTCATTGCAGTTTTCGGATGACAGACCAGTAAAAATGAACTGGATTACAGAAGTGTTTGGAGAAAGAAAAACAAAAACTTACGTTGACACTCTGGTTTATCCCACTCTCCGTTTCTACAATAAATTACTTTAGATGCTGATGTGTAACCTGGACTACATTGAAACTCCAGTGTTTCTCCATTGTTATAAATGTCCCGTACATGCTCTTTGTATTTTACATATTTAACCACTGGTCTGGAAATGCACTGATCTTGATCTGGTAAAGAAAATTCAAATTATGGACAGAAAAGATCATGTATATTGTATTCGGGGCTGATAGTGAAAAAAATCCTGAAATCTTTTCCATGTCAGGGAGGTGTGCATGGGTAGTGGGGTTTCATGTTTGCAACACACTTTAATACGCTACTTGGTCATAGGAAAATTCAATATCCTTTACTAGGAGGCAGAGATGAGTGTGCAAGGATGTACTTTTAACTTGGAACATATCATTTATCAATGACATGATTTCCATGCAATTTTTATAAGGAATAGGAACGAATAGGAAACATTGAAATTTTAGTTGAATCCTCTTTACATCCTCTTAGGCTAATCATGCATGGCGCCTGAACATTATCAGCCCTGCATATCAAGGTTTTTTTAAATTGCCCTTTAAAATAAATTCATTTAGTTTTTAAAGTATTTCAGCTAGAGACATGGCATACATTGAGATAGGCATCAGCTATATTAATGTTAAAAAACACTGTAAGGGCCCTATCTTGCAGACGGCGCACCATGCCTTCGCGACTCGCGCAAGCTGTCATTGCTATTTTGTGCGAGCGCATTGTTCGTTTTTCTGTCAAGTAATTCACGTTGTCTAATTAGCAAGTGACTTTGCGTCCTCGGAGGAGTGTCGAAGGTGTGGCTAGGCGCAAAGCACAACAGATGTTATTATACAGACGCAGAAAGGGATCCGGCACTGACTGGGAAAAACCAGGTCATTCGTCAGTCACGCATTCCTGACATGCTATGTTGTGGGCGCGTGTACATGTACATGTAGCCGGTTGCAGTCCGCACCGCACACGGGTCTCGAACCCGCCACCCCGCAAGCTACAAACTCCCGGCGTGGGAGTGGAACGCTCTAACCAACTGAGCTAAAAGCCCGAGCTCCTAACTCAGCGTGTTAGAAGCGCCCATGGAATTAGGTGATGAGGATTTACACACTACCGCCGAGCTAGCCGGCCTCCGTTACACTCACCCTCCAAATCCTCACTCCCATCCGGGTCACGGCACCAATGTAGCCGGTGGCGGTCCGGTCCGCACCGCACACGGGACTCGAACCCGCCACCCCGCAAGCTACAAACTCCCGGTGTGGGAGTGGAACGCTCTAACCAACTGAGCTAAAAGCCCTGAGCTCCTAACTCAGCGTGTTAGAAGCGCCCATGGAATTGGGTGATGAGGATTTACACACTACCGCCGAGCTAGCCGCGCTAGCTGGCCTCCGTTACACACAACGCAATAGGTAATGCAGTCCTCGTTCCAGCATAACAATGACGGCCACAACAATAATTATTATAATGGGGAAAATCATTATGATGTTCAGGAAGATGTGGTTAACCACAATTTATTAGCCTGCAACAGAAAATGTGGGAGTATATAAGAAGGGGGGACGTTAATGGAGAATCAAGTTTACTTTCGCTTTCGAATGAATATTCCGAGATATCTATCAGGATTAAATCAGCTTCCTTCGTGTCTTGTGCAGCCTGTAGACATCAATTTAATATTACCAGACGCATTACAACTCTGACTATTACTAGACCCGACGTGTGAGCTTGCTCGCTCTTCAATATTTTAATTTCTTTCAATGCACAAGGAGGAGATCAGCTGGTGTGATAGCAATTCACCAGACGCTTTGCACTCTTCGTTCTTAAAGGCAATGAGAGATTGATCTGTCATTGGTTATGTCTGTGTTACACCCATAACACACCCATGATTAATTAGGCATCCTAAGTCCAACGTTTTTGAACTTTGCGCCGGCGTGAAGTTCATTTTCTGCGCTGTGAAAATAGCAAAAAGCCGCCGACACGCCCCCAAAACCATATGCGCCATCCGTCAAACAACAGTTGACTTTGCGTCGTCAAAATAGGGCCCTAAATGTTTTTCATCTGAGAAAATCCTTCCCCTCAAAAAATTGCCATTGTAAAAAGTGACTAGAGCTTGCCAAGGGCCAACCTGTTGCTGCACATAGACTACTGTATACGCACAAAAAATGGGACAATGAAGGAAAATACAGTACATGTGGCAACACTAGCTAATCACTGTGATCAAACTGAATTTAGTCACAATCACTAATCGTGATCGTATAATCGTCCAGCCCTAGTGACAACATTTTTGGGCGGGTAGATAAAATAAAATAATTAAAGATGAAATAATTTAAGCTTTCAGTAATGCGAGTGAAGCAAGAAATGTAATGCAAACTCTGCCTGCTCTATAGATTTTTTTCTGTGCTTTCTGTTTTGGACTTTTCCCGACTTAGAGGTCTTTTCATTGCTGAAGCCTGCTGATATTTCCTTTGTCCCTGTAAATGGGATTTGGAAATCTGTCAGAATAAATTTTCTACACAAGACTGTGATCTGCATCTGATTCCTTCATGTGTGAAGCTGGCCCCCTCCCAAGCCCAAAATGCTGAAATACCACTGCAGTTTGTTTGTGCTGCAAATATTTTCATTTTTGCTATTAAAGCTTTTGAGATATTTAAAAATACATTTTCTGCCATGTGGCGTCACGCATAGTCACGTAGTCACACTCCATTGCCTGCCTTGTACCTAAAAAGTGTTTGGTCGCACTTTATTTGAAGGTATCGTCATAACACTGACATGAATCTGTCATAAACTTTATACCCGTCATGACTTCTGTCATGGTTAGGGTATGTCAGAAGTCATGACAGGTTTATAAAGTTTATGACAGATTCTCGACAACGTCATGTCATAGTTAATGACAGTGTCATGTTAGTCTTCTGACAGTACCTTCAATTAAATTGTTACCAAATGTTCTTGCTGTACGTCACAGCCATGCAGACCACAAAAGCTCTGATTGGCTGAGTTATATGTCTTTTTTTGCCTGCATTCGGTGTCATGCTTGTCATTCGCTTCCACCTCACCCATTATTACCTTATATCCGGACACCTTGGTGGCCGTTATCCCTTACATATCTACAGTTTCATGGGCTGAGAAAGCAGCCTACAAATCACATTTTAATTCAGACCCCTTATATGGAGCAGGGTATTTTCATATCATAGGATATTTCATAATCTCTGTTTGCCAATATAGCTGCATGTACAGGTACACCTGGCCTAGACTGGCTGCCCAGAAACCTTGTAACAATAACAAGGCTTAAATAGCTATAATGCAATAAAATGAGAGACTATATGACAAAGGCAAATAAAATTGGTAGATACACCACAGTGTACAGTCAAGGGGAAGACTGCCATTCGATTCAGGTGTAGGGTGCTATGCAAACAGACTCTACAAATATTACAGGTAAACAACGGTGACAGGGCAGCAGTGTAGTCTCTGTGTGATCTCAACACGAAACCTTTGGCCATTGGCCTGCTACATATCAACTTCCTCTTTCAGCTGCATGTTTTCTAAATACAAAACGTCCATGGGATACTAAATGAACAACTAATATTAAGTGCAATGTAATTTAGTGCTTCAGTCAGGTTTTTATTTTTTTTACAGTTTTCTTCTTATGACTTGATTATAATTTTATAATTTATAAATGAATACACTTACCAATACAATTTGGTATTCGAGACCATGAGCCAGAATTACAGCTGCTTTTTTTCCCACCTCCTTCCAGTATCTAGTTTGAAATCTTGATTACACTCAAACACCACACTGTTCTCTTTACGCTGCAGCACTATGTACCCATTTTTAATGGTGGGTGGCAGACATTCATCTTGGGGAACTGAAAGAAATATATTTTGCATCACAGTATTGATGTTACCATTGGACATCCAACTGGACATCCATTGTATTTGTCTCTGACATCCTTATACAGTATGCTTGACATACTATGACAATATTATGCATACAGGCC